>JANHFT010009453.1:0-16826 GCA_032467955.1 Pseudoxenodon macrops
GAGAGAGAGAGAGAGAGAGAGAGAGAGAGAGAGAGAGATGTATATGACTAGATAAATGCCTGTCAGAAACAATTTACTTTCAGCGGATCTCCTGCAGACCAGAAGATTGGACTTGATGACCCTGGAAGCCTTTCATGGTGCTATTACTAGGATGCACAATATTGCACTTAATAATTCTCTTTTTTCTGAAAATTCCTTTGGCCTCTGTTTGAATTGTTATGACTAATGGGTAAATAGTTAGCAAGAGCAATATGGAAAAATGGTTGAAAAAAAATACAGAAATGCTATTGAACGATATTGTGATTTTCAAATTATCATCAGAGGTTTTATATACAGTACCACACTAAGGAGCACTACTTCAGCCAAAGCAATGTCAACAGATTTAAATTAAGGATTTAAGGATGTTCCTCAATTTAATTTAAGGACAATGAAAAGGAGAGAAATGCTAAAAGAGCACTGAAATGAAGATATTGACAGGCAGGCTATAATTCATTTTGCTGTTAGTTTAGCTCTCACAAGGAGGCTGAATGACATGTAGCTTAATTATAATACCAGACTATGATGCCTGTCAGAAATTTCTTCCTGAGATTACTGCCTCATTTTGTTTAGTCTTACTGCCAGTCTCCTATATCCATATAACCTCTGCAGAAGTATTTATTGACATTCGTATTAACTAAATTGAGAAGCAGTTTGGTGTAGTGTTGAAGATATCAGTTTAGAAATTGAGAAGTTCTTCCTTAGGCAGAAAGCCAGCTGTGTGACCTTGGACTAGTCAATTTATCTGAATCTTAGGAAGGAGACAACAGCAAACCACTTCTGAAAAGCCTTGCCAAGAAAACTGCAAGGATTTATCCAGGCATGACTGAATGAAGGAAAAAATTAACTATAACAAGTTTTATTTATCATAAAATAGAAAACAGATACATACCACAAATATTAATTGATAATTCATCAACATTAATCTTCTATTAAACTATCAGAGTAATTTATACTGCATCTTGCTACTCAATTTTCCAGCAAATTAGTTCCAGATCTCCTTTGAAAACATGTCTTGTTATTAGTTTATAAACAATTGTAATTGTAATGGCCACTAACCAAACTTAACTGTTATTGGCTTTCAGATGCCTCTCCTCTCTCCCTATCTGTCTTTCTAGCTAGCTAGCTAACTAGCTATCTCTCACTGTCTAGCTGTATCTAGATTCTATTACCATTCATTATTGTTGCCTACCAATATTTTAGTCAATTTGGACAAGTAGAAAAATAATCACTCACTTAATATCTTTGTTTATGAATACAGAGGGATATGAAGAGGTATGAAATCAGATCTTCCCAGGTCCATATTCTATGCACTATATAACATGGGTTGAATCCAATATTTTATATACTGTATATATAGATATATAATTTTGAAATATATATCAATATCAATACATGAACAGGGTGTAATTCATTTTGATACAAACAACAATAATGATAATTATAATAATTGTTATATTAATCAAACTTATATAATGCTATCATACATGATTTTAAGGTTATTGTTCAATATTTCAATATTCCATTTTAATGCCAATAATGTTATAAACATACATGGTAATACCATCTTTCACTGTCTAGTCTTTCCCATCAAATTGTTACTTATATTCTATTATATAAAAAGGAGGGGGGAATTATATCTGCTAATATTCCCCCTAAATCAGGTCACTATTACTAATCCTAATATATAAAGGTGTGTATTCTTATTTCTTCTTCTATAAATTTCTAATCAGGCCATTATTATATTAGGAAAAAAATATATATAGTAATTTTTTTAAATCTATCATCTCTCCCATTTTAATACTTCAATTCTGATTCGTTTTTTGGTTTGCCTCCCATATTCCTGTCTTGGATTTTTATCGCTGTCAAAATCTGTATCTTCACCATTCATATTTCTCCCATCTCTATCCTCCTAAGCTGCCAGGTCTCCAGAATATCCACTCATGCCCCAATCTCCCTTTCAAAAGTATCTTCCCAGTTATCTGATTCAATTTTTAAATCTCTTAAAGTGCTTTCACCTTGGCTTATTTCATTAGTCATTATTATCTTTATCAACTTTTCCCTCCCATCTTTTGGGTTTGTTTGCTGGTTTGTCCATTCTGTCTTTTCTTCCATTCTTTCTGCTATCTTCTCTCTTTCCTGGACTCTAATCTTCGTTCATCATCAGTTGTAGCATATTTTCTATTTTCACATATATGTCTTGCATTAGGTACTTTATCTCTCTGTGATTCTTTTCCATAGTACCCCTAATGCTTTGAAACATCCATGCCATTTCTCTTGAAATCTCACTCATTTCCCCCTGAAAGTGCATCTTGTCTTAATTTAATAAGTTCCACTCTTACTCAAGTCCAAAAGCAATATATTCCAGTTCAATGTTACTCTTCAGAAAGTTCAGTAATCATAGTTCTTTACATCTCAGAATTGTTAATCAATTCCATTTAAATAGTCCAGGAAGCTTCCGCAAGTCAAAAAGCACTTTGCTTTACTTAAGTCTTCCTTATTCTCATAATAGGATCACCAGTAATCATAAAGTAACTAGTTATAAAACAGTAAGTGTCATCACAATCCTCCAGATGAATGTTATTTCTCTCATCAAATAGTTTTTCTAAACTTGTAGGGGTCTGGTATATTCCGTTCACCAGTAGATAGCACCTACAGCTTAGGTTTCAGCATTGTTTCAAGTCTTATAGATATAATTAATCCAAATTTAGTTCAGTTTATGAAAACAAAGTTCACTATTCAAGTAATTTCAAGTAGGTAGTCCAGCATTTTTATGCCTTTCCAAAACAACGCCTACCCAATTTTAAAGTCCAGATTTTCTACGGAGTAAAAGGTTTTTCACTTTTCTCCCTTTAGTTCCTTTTCTTTCAGATTTAGGATTCTTCTCTCTATGGTAGTTTGCCGCTTTAAAAAATAGTTCTAAGAGTCTCTTTTCCTGGATTTTCCTCTTTCTTTTTTTCTTTAAAGTTAGGGTCTAAATAAAAAGGAATCTTCTCACCCAACTCCAATCACTGTTCATCTGCACTGCTCCTGCACATTTCTTCATTTTCTTGGCTGTCTCAGCTTTGTGGCAACCATGATGACTGCCTCTTCTCTTCATCAAGGGAGAAGGAAGAAACCCTGAGGAGAGTTGCTGCTCTCCCAGAACTACAGGGCACCCCTATTTTCTTCCTCACCCCTACAGGGTGGCTTTAGCTCCTTTCAGAGCCCTCCAACAAGTAGAAGTCAGCATGGGAGCACGGAGACCCTCTCCTCACATCTGATACCACCATGATGTCAGCTGAATGTCCAATGAATCCAACGTTCTTCATAATTGAGGAAAGTTAAATTTCCTACTGAATTCAGTAAGTTTACTATAATTGCACCATGATGCTTCTGTAATTAGAAAATGTATATAGGCTAGCATAGCTTTAATAAAAAGTACTAAACATGGTCCCATTAATAATTTACAGTTTCTGAAATGAACTCTTAGATTAGAATTCATATCTTACTGGAAAATTGTTAACGTAATAGAATTCATTCTATTTATATACCAGTTGGAGTATATTTAACTAGGGGTATATGGTTTGTAGAACTCTGACTAATCTATAAGCATTCTATTCTTGGGCATTTAATTGGATGCTTTCACAAGGGAAGCACTCAAATATTCCTCTCTGACATACTTACACACCTTCATGTAATGATTTTTCTTCTCAAAGTCTTCAATAACTATTTCATATGCAAAATTGGAGAGTACTTTACTCTGGTACTTGTCACCTTTAAAAATAATAATTTTAATAAAATACAATACTAATTTTAATTTGGACTTGGGCTCTAATTTCTCACAATTATTGGCTGGTACAGAAAAGTGCAGAGATAGCCTTGAGGAAATAATACAGTAAGTAAACAGTTCATCCCTGAGATAGAGCAGGCTGTGAGAAAGATTACTATCTTGGTTCTCTTTTGTATTAGAAAGGGTAGGACACTGTCAGATTTCAACATTCTTTTATTATATGCTACAGCAATAAAGCTCCATTAACCTTTGTGTTGTTTGTTTCCTGACCTGGCCTAGCTGAAAGGGCTGACAGTTCTGGCCATTAGAAAATTCACTAGTGACTAGTAGTTTACTATTAGATGTAATGAAGTACTAATATGTTAGTAAACTGATAGGAATGTAAAAATCCTAGTTAATAGACAAAGCATTACAAATCCATGTATATAAAGAGATAACTGGTTTATAACTAGCAGGCAATTAGAAAACAGGCAAAGGCATCTTAGAGAATCTGTCTATTAATGGTTGAATGCTTTGTATTTATAACCTTTCTAAAAAACAAAGCAGATTTTAGGCAATGTACTGATGAATTCTGTTATTCCCAAAATAGACTAGGAGGGAATCAGGGAATCAAATTTCAACTAAACATCCAGAGAAAAACCTCTTAAATGAAAGAGGTGCTTACTAAAACAAAATTAGAAGAGTGTGGTCTATTTTTAAAAATTGGCTTAATTGACCATCCATCCATAACACTTCATTCCATCCTCTTCTTTTGTACTTACATGCTACAATTAATTAATGGTATTATATGATTCTACAGTCTCTTTGAACTAAAATGCTAAAATCCAGTTACCCAGAAATGTGAATATGTTTCTGCAATTTTATTTTCTCTTATTTTTAAATAACTCCAGGCAATAGCATGGGACCTCATGTGGAATACAGGGAACCTGTTGTTTCCACTTCACTATAAATCTACATCAAGATTTGGGGTTACAGCTTAGAAAGCTAATAAACGATGTGTTATAACAAAAATAATAATTTTTTTGTCAAATAATTTGTAATTACTGGATTCTTTATCTGGACACTTCAGGTCCCTTCTTTGAAAATATGCCATCTTGCAGACCCTAGGATATGTGCCTTTTCCACTGCAGTCCCCACCTTATGGAACAAACTTTCCCTTGAGGTCCATGTATATATATATAAATAATGCAAAGCATACAACACAAACACACAAAAAGAGAGGGAAATGTGGTCTCTCATCAAAATATTGTAATGTTCAATCTGTGCCAACATTAAACCAAGATAAAGTATTTTAGAGTGTCTGTGTGCATGAGAGAGAAAGAAGGGAGGGAGGGAGGAAGGGAGGAAGAAAGAAAGAAAGAAAGGAAGAGACAAAGAAAGAAAGAAAAAAGAAAGAAAGAAAGAAAAGAAAGAAAGAAAAGAAAAGAAAGAAAGAAAGACGTACTGAGGGCTAATGATCTGTCTCATATTTCAGGATCAATGGGAAGTGTAATCTCACACATATATGAAATTTGCATTCTCAAACAATATTCATTGTTTCATTGTAAATAGATTCATAGCTGCTCAAGGACATTTTGAAACTACTTGATAGGTGTTCGTTATAAACATAAGCATTTCTAAAGCAGTTGATAGTGACTGGATGAATAGGTGCTATTCATTCATAAAAATGCTGCTGTGCCTGCTAGTGTCTGAGATATTTTTAAATGTTTCTAATTCTCATGGAGCAAGTCTTTCAAATAAATTATACATGTCTCTTTACTTTATTTCAGCAGTTCATAGTTTAGATTCTTGAAGAACAAGTTCCAATAGCATTTTTCTCATAATATGCTGCAGCTAACTTGTTTTAATGGAAACTCTCAAAAGGAAAAAATAACTCCAACTGCTCAGAGAAAGCTGTGACTAGCTAATATAAAGTTAAAATGAATGAACAAATAATGTGTGTGTGTATGTATGTTTGTTAAGAGCCATGCTGAAATGTGGATTCTCTTTCTTCTTTTTTAACTATTTTTCTTCTGTCTATGACTGTCACAAACAGAAGGTGCTTAAATAATTTATATCATATGTGCTTTAGTTATTTATTCATATTTATATATGAGAAAACTAACATATGGATGATGTCTTTGTTCTAATAATTAAATTCACACATCTTGCAGACTGACTATGCTAAAAGGATGATGGAAAGTTTGCAGTCTTAGTACGTATTTTCACATTACATATTGTCCCAGTGCTATTTATCAAACACCTGAATCTAGTAGAAGAGATAATTTGAGTTTTGATTGATTATATTTATTTCTCCATTTCATCTAAATCTAAAAAGCTGTGCAAGCTCCAGATCAATGTCTACATAGATTATAAAGCTGAAGTTTATTCCAGACAAGATGAGAGTTGGACAGAAGATAAAAGAAATAGTATGTGATAATAAAAATTTCCTCAAGTTTACCATTTGGATGGAGGCAGTGGTGAAATCAATTTTTTTGTACTACCGGTTCTATGTGGGTGGCTTGGTGGGGATGACAGGGGAAGGATACTGCAAAATCTCCATTCCCACCCCACTCTGGGAGCAGCCAGAGGTGTTATTTGCCGGTTCTCTGAAGTACTCAAAATTTCTGCTACTGGTTCTCTAGAACATGTCAGAACCTGCTGGATTTCACCCCTGGATGGCGGTCTGGTTTAGCCAACATCTACCAGTGTTGGCCATGAATGTATTCCTTGTCCCTATTTTTAACTATATGTCAACCATAGCTATTCCTGGAGATGATAGGCACTAGTGACTTCTTATTAAGACTTCATTTCTATTTTGTCTAGTGCTACTATTCAAAATAATATTTGGAAACATTATGTTGCGATCAAACAATTGATCAGTACATTAGTGCATCATTCTAATCATAAGTTTTTGATAGTACTAGAGTTAAACCAACACATTAGTCACTTTTATTTATTGATAGAATAATCTTTGAGACATATTTATCATTATTCCTCACAAATTCATCTTAACATGCAGTTAATACATGATAAACAGTTATGGACCATTTACTCTAACTTCACTGCTTTGAATTACCATAGAAACTCTTTGTCTTCATATCTGGTGACAAATTTCAAATTCTTCCCAATACATATACCATTAACTAAAATTTCTCAGTGCTCCTGATGTCTGTTACCAATTTATGTCTGGAACATGGATATGTGAAACAAAAAAAGGTGGGAGAGTTTCATATTACATTCACATCCTTTCATATTTATGTGAAATAGTCTAAAAAACAAATAGGTAAAGTTTTCAGGAAAGATAGAATAGCAAGCTGAGTAATCTCACAGCATTCCACATCTACAGGTCAGAGCTAAAGTAGCTATTATCATATTCTATTGATTTTATTAAAAGCAAAGAATGTTAGAAACCACAAATTACAAATAACAACTTTTCTAAGGAGTGATGCTTCTCAGCATTTTGCTGTTTGGGAAGCTGTCTAGAATATTAAGGAACAATGGCCTATGATAAACTGTGATATATTTTAAAGCCCTCATTCTACATTCAGTATATCCTGGTCTGGTGATAATAATTACATGCAATTGTCTTACTACCCTATAATGTTTATTCTGACATTGAGATTGCCCAAGGTAAGCTGTTCTTCCAACAAATAGGACTGTTTTTTCTTGTTAGGGAATTATTGCACTTCAGTGAATAATTCTCTCTCTCTCCCTCCCTCCCTCTCAAATAGCTTTCTTTAAGTTTCAAATATATTTGCTTATGAATGTGTGATAAAAATTATTCTTGAATATATATATATTCTAGAAAATTTTAAGATGGGTGCATCTCACAGTTTCTTTCCCTGAAAGAGAAGGTCCATGTCCTATATTAAAAGGGTGCTTTTAAGAATTTCATTAAAATAAATAAATAAAAATAGGGTATTCTTCAGTTCAACCCAGTGTTTGAAGATAGCATAATTTAATAAGTTATTTTACTTGTGGGTAATACAGAGTTTAGTATATTCCAATAATAGTAATGTATGACTAAGATGCATAAAGAATAAATAATGAAATGAAATACCTGTGCAATACAACAGAAGTACCTTTACATCTGACATGTTTTCAAAAAGTGCTAAACTTGCTTACATGCTTAACTGAACATCTCAAACCAAAATATTTACAGTAAAGCCTTATTCTGTTCAAAGAGGGGTTTTTTCAAATTGTAATGGATATTTGTAATCCTTTGTTAAAAGCAATAAGTACATCAAATCAAAATATGTGAAATAAGTAAAATAAATTGCTACATGTAGCACAACATTTTGGGACTACTGAATAATGCACATATATATAATGCAATACTACTTACAAAATAGAACCTCTTTATGTTTACATTAGAAATGCTATTATATAAGTTGTAAGTACTACTATGAAAAGTGTTAGTGATCCCATCAATCTCTAAGGAAAACAAGACAATTACTTTGCTTTTTAAATAAATAAAAGGAACCCTAATGTGCTTTCACCTTTATTGCACTATGCATTTACAAATAGTAATCATATTAATTAACTTTGGGTGGAATTTAATTTCTATTTAAGTGATAGTTGATGATTTTCATTAAAAATGATGCTTATATTAAGTATTTAAAAAGTTAAATTATAATGCTTATTTTGTCATCAGTCACATTTTTGGTATATGTGTTTTATCATTTAGACTCATGTGCCTGTATGTATGTTAGTGCACATAAATAAATAAAATAGAGCATGCATCCTCAGATAAAGCCATTTATGCTGCTTTGTTAATAGAGCATTTATACTGATAATTTATGGTGAAAGTTTTACTATCTCCAGTGCATTCATAGAGAAATAGAAAGGGAGAAAGAAAGAAAATGGAGATTCAATCCACCTTCTTCTCCACAAATACACAAAAGGCTGGTAATAATTCTCCTTCTCTGGAACTCTAAGATCACACATCCCTTAGCTCAAGATAGAGTTGCCTCACCACAGGTTTTCTCCAGGCTTCCGCAGCTAAACCTTTCATATAAACTTCAAGACAAATGATTCCCAGAGTGACCCATTTTTACATTAAGCATAATAGGCATGCATATCAAGCCACAAAAATTCCAAAAGAGCTATCTCTTTCGGAAGACTTTTTGACCCTTTCGGTAGTTCTGTCCTGTAGTTCTGTAGTTCTTTCTTCTCTTTTCTTTGCTAAAGGACATTCCTTTGAGATCACAATACCAATTTTGTCCCGGTCCCACCTCACTTTTGCATCCCGTTCTTTCTTACTCTTCAGTAAAACAACTATTGCACAGCCTTCTGCCAGTCTGGGAGCTTCCTGACTGGGGGGAGGGGGGAGTCCACTGCTTTGAATCTGTCTCCGCCTCCTTCCCTTTCTAGCCTTACTATTGCCAGTGTTCAGGAATGTGGCGAATTGGCTTCTGGACAGAGAATGAAAAAAGGGACAGAAGAAAACCTCAAAGTAGGTTTACTTTGCTGTTGCTTGCCTTTTCTCGATGCCCTTCATTGGCTGCCTGGTCTTGCCCCCTGGGATTAGCCTCTCTCTTTAGATGCACAATACAAACCTCGGCGAGCTGGTTGCCAACAACAACCCAAAAATGCACGCCATCCCAATCGCCGGCGAATAGATCACCCTCGGAAAAGACGTCCTCTTCTAGTACAGGTTCTGTCGATTGTCAGGAAGCTCTCCAGGGTCCTGAAAACTCGGCAGCTTTTCCAGCTAACGTAGCGATCTCATTCCGAACTCTCCGATCCTTCCGGAGCCTCCCCCTCCCCTTATGACTCGGACACGTTCTTTTGGGAGGAGGTTGTAAATACCTCGCCATACCATGGCCCACATTAAATACCTGCGTGCTGCTGTCTCTGGATTCTATCTGTGGGAAGCTGCGGTGCTGCTCAGGTAAGTCTTGGTAAATATCAGTAGATATGTTTTGGCTGATGTAAATGGATAAGGGGGGAAAAGTGCAATGATAGAGCTATAAAAAGGATTCTGTAATTTAATGTAATTTATAGACATTGTTTAGGATGATGACCTGGTACATTTTGGACAATATTCTTTGTCTTAATCTCTTGTCCTAATATTTTATTCAGGTTTATAAATACTTTTTAAAATCTCAATTTATTATTTTTGTAATTAATTCAAAGTAGCAAACATACTGGGAGATGAGTTGGACTTAGAGAGAGTGACTGGCCCAAAATCAGCCAGCTGGCTTTCATACCTGAGGCAGGACTAGAACTCAGAGTTTCTTGGTTTCTAGCCTTGTGCCTTAACCATTAGACCAAACTGTTGGCAGTTCAAATGCTTCTTGCCTTCCTTTGACCATGATTCAGACACACTTCTGTTTCTTGCTTTAAACTCTTTCCATTCTCTTAAGCATCATTGCTTCATAGTGTGTGTATATACACGTGTGTGTGTGTGTGTGTGTGTGTGTGTGTGTGTGATAGCATAAATGAAGCAAGGCATAGCAAATGTTCAAAAGGACATAACTTTCATTCTTCTATTAGTGTAACAAAAAGATGAGTCTCTTTTTGGCATCCATATCTAAATGGATGCCAAAAACCAAAGTCTGCTTTTTGGCATCCATATCTAAATTTATATATCTTTTAGTTTAAGACTACATGATAAACTATAAATTATATATATATAATATCAGATATATTTATATTTCTTGTAACTGACATCACAAACCCTTTCAAACTAAGGTGTTTGGATTTAAGACAGTGTAATTTTATTCAAATGAAATGAGAAGACAAAACTGTTTTTTTTTAAAGATTACCTTAAATAATTTACATATACTTATAATAAAATATTGTAAAATAATTTACAATATTATTGACTAGTAAGGCTCAAATATTACATTGTAATTATTCAGTGATATATAAAGTTTACAAATCATGTAGTATAAGGAATCTTTCCCACAAAAATATATGCCATGCTGAATTCTAACTATTATTAATAATTTTACCAAAATATATGAAATACATGTCTGTTTTGATGTTTTCAAGAATTGAATACATCTTGCATAACATATATGCATAAGTTACTGAAAAGACATATCAACTGCCCATAGTAAATAATAGTCTCAAAAAAATACAAGTAGCAATTGCAAGCCCTTTAAGTGTTACTCTTAACATTGAAAATGATTAGATTTCATTTTTGAGAGAAAAGCATTCACATGAGCTAATGAAAACAATGCAAATTATATAAATAAATTATATCTAAAAACTGTATTGAGAAGTGTTTATTTAAATATTTTCAGTCAAAAGGTTAAAAATATAATAATGTTATCAATAAAAATGTTTCTGACAGCAAAAAAAATTATCTGGTTGGATAGATGATTCTATCCCTGAATTATAAAAAAAGTGTACATCCTAGTGAGCAAGAGTCGTTGTATAGACTATGGAATTATTTTCAATTTTACACATCTGTTCTTATCTAAACAGTTTTATAACCAATTATCTTGAGTTTTATGTAAAAAAGAGAAGGAAAGAATATATTCTAGTCTTGCTTACACAGTTTGTTAGCATAGTGAAATTATCTTGTGGCTGCTTACCAAACATTACTAAATGTGATCATTCTATAAATTCCTGTATAGAAGCAGGAATTATGTAGAACAAATTTTTTTTTTTAATCCATATAGAGTGGAAAGGAGAAGAAACAGTTTGTACAAAATATCCTTTAATATTTCGGAAGATACCGGTAATTGAAATAAAGGTAGTTTTTAATGTCTTGCATAAATTGTATGGTATTACTTTTATTATAGATATTATATATTTTAATCTTATTTATCCAAATAGAATATGTAACCAGAATAAGTTTTATTTGGAGCTGCCTACAGCCCTGTAAGTAAATAATATAGTAAAACAAGTATTTTTATAGAAACCGCTATTCTTTCTAACAATAAAAACAGCTAGTAAGTGGTAATATGCACAATAAAAGATACAGTATTTGACAAACCACATTAACATAAACTGTGCAGAAGTGAATATCATTGTACTGTGTTACAATGTTTTTATAAGATCACTATAGTGAAAAAGCATTAAAACAAATAAGAACTCACAATAAAATGTATGCACGGTACTTCTTTCTCAGAAAATGCTATTGGGAAGGCATGAAAAGATGTGCATGCAACTATATTTTAGCACACTCAGAGTTTCTACAGAGATTCAGCCAATCTGATAGAACAATCCTCCACAGTGATCCACAATGATCCATGGGGTCTGATAGAACATTCCTACAGTGATCAGATTCAGCCAATCTGTTAGAACATTACTCCACAGTTGTTTTGAGTTTTCTGAATTTTCTGATTCTGATAAATCCTCCATATGTTGCTGAATTGTACTTATAGTCATGCTGTTTGAAATTGTTGTAGTTTGAGTTGTAGTTCCACAATTACTGTAATGTGACAGGTTGCCTGCCTTTATTAAAGAGTTTTCTTAACCTTCTATTTATACCTACAATCCTAGTCCCTCTCCGCATGACGTATAGATTGTTTTGGACTTCAGGAATTCAGAAATTTCCTGTATAGCTGCCTTTAATATTTGAATAGCTAGCAATTATGCATAAATGCCTGGTCTGTGTTACTACTGGGATAAAATGGACGTATTGAATTAATCCGTTGGATGAGATCCTAAAGTACATTAATCACTGATTAGTCATCCTTAACTTGATTTCATTGGAATCAAAGGGTGAGTAACATTGTTTAAATACAATCTGTAGTATGTATCTTAATAAGTTTTAATTAGTGATTTTTAGAATGAAAAGGTTGGTACATCACAGTAAAAATGCTGGTATTACCAATATTACTCATATAAATATAGTGTCCCTTATTTCTCCTGCAATATTTTTATGAATATTATAGAATACAATGATGCTGTCACGTAACATGCAATGCTACTTTCTTGTCATAACTTGACAAGGCCTTTCCTGTGTTTTGCAGTAAATGATCATCATTTATTCTTTGCTTAAAACTGTCAGGCTAAAGCATTTTTTTTCACCCAGAAGCCAAGGCAAGGGTCATTTTTTTTTTACAAAAGTTCTTTATTCATTTCAGGTTGATATCTTTTTGATATTTAGATTGCACTCTTTTCTCTGATGGGTGGCATCCTTAAAACGATAGGTGATAGTATAACTTGTTCCCTGATAGAAAGGTGCTGGTCTGCGTCCAATCCATACAGGAATGCTAAGATCTTGTTCAGACAGAGAAACCTTTACCTTTACCTTTATACATCAGAGAATTACAGTTTTCATGTTTATAGAGAGAACTGGCCGAGTTAAACTTTCATGCCAAACACTTGATGTTTTCCTTTTCTATGCCACCCTAAGAGTCTTATGCCATTAATAGTCATATAGTGCACATTTATTTGGAGTGTGCACAAAAACTTTCTTTCTGCATGATTAGTCATAGGGATAAATGGATATTTTAAAATTTGATGTTCTGTATTGCATAGATTATAGGCTGATTTAACCCGTTATTATACACCCTGACTGATACACCTATATAGGAACTACATTACAAATGTGGAAAGCATGTCATTGCATGCTTTCTTAAAATATATCAAGGCTTATTATTGCAGGACTTATTATTATTTTTTCTTTAATACATGTTCTGAGTTTTTATATTCCTTTATTTTTTCTTTTAGTTTGTATTACATTTCATAGTTGCAATATTCAATGTTATTATTTAGAAAGAGGGTGAGCCATTATTTTATAACTCCTAAGGACATCCTAGAGATATTGAAAGATAATAACAGAAGATGATGCCATTTTGCTTTGCAGCATGCTAGCACTCCATCTTTCCTCTGGGTACATTGGTACTCAAATATTATATTGATTGTATGTTGTTGAGAGCCACTCGGAGTTGGTTAAGATAGGCAGCAATAGAAATCTTTTAAATAAATAATATTGCTACTCCTTCTCCAGCAGATCAAGATGAAGTCTTTTGCATGCTGTTTGTCCTATTTAGCAAAGAAAACTAAATCCAACATATTTTTTCAGGGAAAACCTTTGTTACCATTTTGTTTCTCCCAGTACCTTTCATTTCCGACCCATCCCCTCCTGGATAATTTTTGAATCACAAAGAGAAAGAATATCCTCTAGATCGGGGTCAGCAACTTTAAACACTCAAAGAGCCACAAAGGTCCTAACTGGAAGCTCCCCATTAAATTTTGGAGCTGACCGGAAGTCCTGTTCTTTCACCATAGAGTCTCCTCCCAGCATGGTGTCCTTTTTCCTCTGCCGACTGGAAGTCTGGTTCCCCCACCATATAGTCTCCTCCTAGCACAGTGTCATTTTTCCTCTACCTGTCCTAACTGAAAGCCCTATTAATTGTGGAGCCAACCGGAAAACCAACCCCTTACCATAGAGTCTCCTCCTGACATGCTGTGCTTTCGCCCCCCAGCCAGAAGCTCGTCTCAAAATTGTGGCACCAACCGGCAACAGGGAGGGATGAAAGAGCCACATGTGGCTCCAGAGCTGCGGGTTGCTGATTCCTGCTCTAGATCAATATTGGCAGCTTTAAAATGTATAGATTTTATTTTACTTTGTATATTCTTTTATATACTGCCCATCTCACTAACTAAAGCAACTCTGGACCTGCTGGCTGGGGAATTCTGGAAATTAAGAAGTTTACACATCTTAAAATTGCCACAGTTGAGAAATACTGCTCTAGATAATAAAGGCATCTTTAAAATATATTAATTGAGAGAGAGAAAGAACCAGAGCCAGGCATAACATGTGTTTTCATGAAATTCCAAACAAACTATATAATATTTCAAGATCCATGAAAACAAGTATAAAAATGTCCTTGGGTTTAGAAAGCAAGAGTTTCCCATTCTTCATGGTAATATCCAGTGGTGGGATTCAGCCACTTTGCACCTATTTGGGAGAACCAGTTGTTAACTTTCTAAGCAGTTCAGAGAACCGGTTGTTGGGGAAAAAATCTTATTTTGTTTTTTTCCACTTTACAGGCTAATCCTGTAAGGAAGGCAGGAAGGAAACATTCTGGAGTTGTTTCTAGCTTAATCTTTATTGCCCTGCTTACAGAAACTGCCTCTCTGGTTAACCCTTACTACATTGTAACAGCTAAGATGAAGCGCCCATCGACATGACTGATGTTGAGTTGGCCACACCCACACGGTCACATGACCACTGAGCCATGCCTACTGAGCTGGTCATTAGGGCAGAGAACCGGTTGTTAAATTATTTGAATTCCACCACTGGTAATATCCTAATAGATTCTATATTATAGATTCTATATGATTATTTGCATTGGCTTGTTGCACGTTCTGTTATAATAATTTGAAAGGAATGCCTCTCTCCCTCCCTCCCTCCCCCTCTTTCTTTCTTTCTTTCTTTCTTTCCTTCTTTCTTCTTTCTTCTTTCTTCTTTCTTTCCTTATATTTGCATGTATAGATTTTGTACTTAAAGAATCTAGCTTGTTTAACTATTGGGGAGGGCAGCCACATTTTTATAGATGAAGAAGTTTTTTCTGCCAATAATCAACATTACTACTGAAACTAAGAATCTGTATAAAATGAAAAACATGGTCTTCCATAATATACTAGAGTTGTGCATTTTTGTAATTGTAGTTAATATATGCAAACACCCTCTTTGGAAGTCTCTTAGGTTCCTTCAATAACCCTGTTCAAAATTTTCAGGGATGTAAAACTTGTTTGATGCAATTTGTTTCCACTTTCTGTGTTTTTTCATTACCTTGTGGGAGAGACTCAGGATAGCAGTCAGTGGGAAGCTCCAGTGAACATGGGGAAACTTAGCAAACTTTTATGTACATTATGTTCCAAGCATCTGTCCCAAAGCCCAGAAAGTTGGCATTAAATAATGATACTGTTAATGAGAATAGATGTTTCTTACTAATCAGATATTAAGATTTCTAGACAGCCCTTTTTTATGCCGTCAATATTTGACCTACATTAATAGCGTACCTGAGAAAAATGATATTCTTTAGAGTGCTTTTATCCTTTGGAGCTCTTTATGTCTAGGGACTCATCCAAGTTTCTTAATCTTGATCTTTGATAGGCAAATTGTTTTTCACCATTTCATTTCATTTCACCATTCATTTCACCTACCAAACCTCCCAGTTTGGTCTTATATTAGATATGAGAAATGGCCAATACAGGCAGGATGAAACACAATTTCCAAATTTTAAATATACAAATACAATTTGTCTTCACTTATAATAGTTTTAGATAAAACTTTTCTAATGAAAAATAAGCAAGATATTTTTATAATAAACTATAGTGAGGCCTACTAAGTTATTTCTAGAAAAGAAATTAAAATTGGCTTTCTATTTATACTTCAAACCCCATGCTGTGTTAAGCTCATTTTCTCACTGCCAGCACACATAATATGCCAATCAAACCTAAGTGAACAACAAATGGAAGGAAATCATATTGAGGTTATTAACATTATTCTATACAAACTCTTAACTGCAAGTTAACCCAATAGCAAAAAATTAGAAGCTGAGAACACCCAGCTTCTCCTAACTATTACTAGATTTTTGGATTTGTTACTTATCCTTGAAAAAAAACCATAAATGGAGGGCTACATTCAGGTGTTCACACATATCACTATAGCACATATGCTTTCATAAAAACATATTAACTGTGGTGACCCAGTGGTTAGAATGCAGTACTGCAGGCTACTTCTGCTGACTGCCAGCTGTCAGCAGATTGGCAGTTTGAGCCTCACTGGCTCAAGGTTGATTCAGCTTTCCATCCTTCTGAGGTCAATAAAATGAGGACAGATTGTTGGGGGCCATATGCTGACTCTGTAAACCACTTAGAGAGAGCTGTAAAGTACTGTGAAGTGGTATATAAGTCTAAACGCTATTGCTATAACACTGGCAGTGACATAATCATGTACAAGGTTGTATCTGCCCACCTTACAATAGAGGCATTTATAGCAGTCAAGCATGTCATTAAGATAATCAAATCTATATTGTGATGTCAAAAAGAGGGCCGTGAAAATATTTACTGATCCCTCGCATCCTGGACATAGATTGTTTCAACTCCTACCCTCAAA
>JANHFT010009455.1:12481-22506 GCA_032467955.1 Pseudoxenodon macrops
ATCTATTTAAATAATTGGGAGGAGTTAGTGTGACTATATTTAAGAAAACGTTCGCCAATAATATACTACCATAATGTACATTTCTCCAATTCTTTGCTATTTCTATGGGTCAGGCACACATGTACATAAATACACAGCAAACAGTGTATATCATCTGCACTGTTTGCTGTTTGCTATGTAACTGTCTGTATGGAAAATAAATTTTAAAAATGTGAAGAAAAAAATGACTCCAAGATCCCGCTCACAGTTACTGCTATTACCGCTATTTCACCCAGTTTATATGTGTACTTTTGGTTTTTCTTACCTAAGTGTAAGACTTTACTTTTTTCTACATTGAATTTCATTTTGTTAGTTGGGGCCCAGTGTTCAAGTCTGTCAAGATCCATCTGGATCTTGAGCCTCTTTTCTAGGGTGTTAGCTATTCCTGCCAGCTTAGTATTATCTGCAAATTTGGTAAATTTCCCTTCTATTCCCTCATCCAAGTCATTTATGAAGACATTGAAGAATACTGGGCCTAAGACGAAACCTTGTGGTACCCCACTGCTTACTTCTCTCCATGTAGATTTAGACCTATTAAGGATTAAGTTGTTGAGTACAGTTTGTCAGCCAGTTGCGAATCAACCTAGTGGTTTACAATTGTTCTTCATATGTTTTTGTCTCCAGACCTTTAATTGTCTTAGTTGCTCTTCTTTGTACTTTTTCCAAAGTTTCAACATCTTTTTTTGTAATGTAGTGACCAAACTTGGTGCAGTATTCCAGGTGTGGTCTTACTAAGGATTTTTAAAGCGGTACTAATACTTCATGTAATTTTGATTCTATATCTCTGTTTATACAACCAAAGATTGTATTGGCTTTTTTGGCTGCTGCCACACACTGCTGGCTCATATTTAAGTGATCATCCACTAAGACTCCAAGGTCCCTCTCAGTTACTGTTTTTGTAGCAGATTTCACCTAATCTGTTCCTGCCTAAGTATAAAACCTTTATTTTCTCCACATTAAGTTTCATTTTGTTGGATAGGGCCCATTGTTCAAGTCTGTCAAGATTTTTTTGGATCCTGAGCTTGTCTTCTTGGGTGTTGGCTATTCATGCCACCTTAGTGTCATTTGCAAATTTGATGAGTTCCCCTTCTAATCCCTCATCTAAGTCATTTATAGTGAAGAGTACTGGGCCAAGATGGAAACTTGTGGTACCCCAGCCCACTGCTTACTTCCCTCCATGTAGATTTTATTTATATTACCAAAGAATAAACAATGGGAATATACCCACAGAGTAAAACAACTTCTTTCAAGGTCCCTCCCATGTCCAGTTTAACTTTGAGCCAATCCCAAGGTGCAAAAATGTTGTGAAAACTTCCAGTTGTGAATGTGATAACAGGCAGTTACCAGATGTCATCATCTGTTTCTTCAGAGTTGAGACAAAACAGATGGCCCAAGGCACATTCTTTCCTTCTCCCAACCCAAAGGTACATCAAAGCAGAGAAAGGAACAAAGGAAAACCCCATGCAAGCATAACCCCAAACATTCCTCCCTCCTGCAAGGTCCTGATACAGATCTATGGGACCTGACATCGGCTCAAGAAGCTGCACATTGGCTTCTGAGTGTAAACCATGCTGTTTCTTGTCCCCTGTAAAGCCCTAGATGTTTTAGAACCTGTTTCTTTTTTCAATGGCTTTCTGCAATTATATCTACCTGTCCAATGAGTGCAGAGAAGTGATTACCCAGTGCCACCTTGTGGGATTTCAGAGTTACATTCCCTCCATTGCCATCTGAAATACCATCCCCTTGGAGGGTTGTCTGGCCCAACCTTAACATCGCTTTAGAAAAGTTGTAAAAACCTGGCTTTTAAAATAGTCAGAATCCAAGATAATTTGTGAACCCAATCCATGGGAAATGGTTGGATGGTATTTCCCTCTGCAATATTTGTTTTTATGTAGTTTTAATTTTTAAGGGTGTTTCAACACTACGTATCACCTACATTCTATGATTAAAATTATTTTATCAAAAGGTTCTATATGTTTCAGAACACAATAGTACTTATTCAAATAGTGTTTAGTTTTGGCACTTATTCTAAAAGATTATGGAGCAATAACCAAAATTTCATATTCCTCATTTGCCCTGAGTTAGTTTTCCATAAAGATTCTAGTCCAAATCAACATACTTTCCAAGATCCTATCAGTTTTTACCTTTTTGCTTTTATCTTTCTTTCCTTTCTTTCTCTGTATAGGTGTGTGTATATATGTTTGTATGTTTGTGCACATATGCTTTTTATTAAGAATTTTTATTATAATAGTAAAATCTAATATAAATTAGTACAAGGAATGGGTGGCCTTGCATCTCATAGAATAATAGGTAGCAAGAAATGGGCAGAGCCCAATTCTTACTTTTTTTCCAATGGATTTAAGCAGAATCAATGCAAAGAGCTTCCAGATGACATATTCTTTTCTGTGAACCTGGAGAAATCTCAGTAGACAAATCCTACAGAGGATTGGAGAAGAGCAAATGTTGTGCCTATCTTTAAAAAGCAAGAATTGGGTGAAATTGCAAATTTCATTAATTGGAAGAATCACAATCATAAAAATGAACATTTTACCTAAAATACTTTTCTTATTCCAAACGGTATCAATAAAACTGGGAATTTTTTTTAACTCAGAGCTAAATAAGATTATTCTGAAATTTATTTGGCAAAAGAAAAAGGCACGAATAAAACTGAAATTATTACAGGACATTAGAAGTGAAGGAGGTTTTGGTCTCCCAGATTGGGAGCTTTACAACCAAGCGGCAGCCGTAACATGGTTTAAAGATAACACTCAAAAACAAAATAATATTAACTCTAGAAGACCATGATTTACAGGTTGGTTGGCCTGCTTTCATCTGGAAGGGAAACAAAAATCACATGCATATTTTCAGAGAAACTAGACAAGAGGTGTTTTGTTAGACATGTGGCTGAAAATTAATTATACCAAAATCCCAAAATGGCTATCTATTATGGAGGCAATAATCTACCCGAGCATATTGGATCTAAACAAGATAGTGACATATAAAGAATTATTAGATGAGCAAGAAAAAGTTAAATCAAACCAGGAACTGAAATCTTTAGGAATAGAAATATATTGGTGGCCTTACTTACAAATACAGTCTAGGTATAAAAAACATTTACTACTACAATGCAGATTCCAAAAAGAAGAAGAAGAACTGGACAAAATTCACAAGTGATAAGATCACTGTGTGGAAAGAGTATAAAGCAAGTTTTAAAGTTTTAAAACTCCAAGCAGTTTGCACATAATGGGGTGGCAAAGTATGGGTTTCTTAAGAGATTTTGCCAGATTAACAGTAATCTATTTTGTGGTTGATTTTCCAGTAACGTATTTTATGGTTGGTTAGATTGATCATAGTAATTCTGTGAATGTAGGAAACCTCACTCTCAGAAAAACATTTGATAAAGTAACCCATGATATTCTCAAACCTTCCTTTAGAAACACACTGAGAATTTCTTCATGACTTGGGAAGCACCTGATGATTGCAGGATTTGGTTTCAGGCTGAAATGCTTATTATAATGGACAGTTGGCAAAAATTTGCATAAGACTGTACCTAATTGAAACACAATTGTATCTAATGCCTTTAAAGACAAAAGACATTCAAAATAATCCTGATACAAATTTAACTCAGTAAAATATATTACAGCAAACATTTTTGTGAAGCATGATCTTCAACATATAGAACATTCCTGAGAGGGGAGTATTATTTATTTCCATAACTCTTGTAGTGGTGCAGGGAAGAGGCCCGGAGGAAGAAAAAGAAAGAAAAGAGGATTGTGAAAGTAAGGATGTATGAGAGAAATGTTTTAGAAGCAGATGGTTTTAGTTGCAAAGGCTTCCCTT
Organism: Pseudoxenodon macrops; assembly: GCA_032467955.1. Classification (NCBI taxonomy): domain Eukaryota; kingdom Metazoa; phylum Chordata; class Lepidosauria; order Squamata; family Pseudoxenodontidae; genus Pseudoxenodon; species Pseudoxenodon macrops. Next base: position 16,361 of record JANHFT010009455.1, read on the forward strand.
CTCACGACTCCCTGACTGGCTGTGGCAGAGCCAGGAGGGTGCACACACGTGGGGAGACCCTCCTCAACCAAGCACCAAAGCACAGCAAAGGCGCATGCATGGTGGGTGGCTGTTCACTTAAGGAGGGCCTTTGTACGCGGCTACTCTCCTGCCCTAAGGATCCAGCCATCATTTTGCCATGTTCCCCCCACCCGTGGAGCTCTTCCACTGAGTGGGTGGGGTGTAAGCTCCAGCCTGAAGCTGCAGGAAGTGAAGGCTGCCTTACGTGCAAATGTGGAATGAAGGCAGGCACAGGACTGTTTCGCTCCTGCACTAAGGCTCCGGAGACCCTCCTCCAGCTCTTCCTCCTCCTCTCATGCAGAGGGGGCATGGCAAGGTGATGGCCAGAGTCTTGCTCCCTTCCTCTCTCATTGCTCTCTTTCTCCCACTCTCTCCCCTTCTTTCTCTCTTTCTCTGCTGAGGAATGATCGCCAGCTGTGGCAGAGGCTTCCCTTCAGGTGACCCTCCTCCCCCTCTCATAACCCCCTGGCTAGCTGTGGCAGGGCTAGGAGGGTGCGTGCACTCAGGGAGACCTTCCTCAAGCGAGCACTAAAGTGCAGCAAAGGTGCAAGCAGGGCAGGTGGCCATTCGCTTGAGGGTCTTAACAGGAGGCAAGAGGACACGGCTTCTCTCCTTCCCTAAAGATCCAGCCATTGCCTTGCCGTGTCCCTCCCTGCAGTTCTTTAGCTGAGCGGGGAGGATTATTTTTATTTTATTTTATCAAGTGCATATGTTGCCTCATCCTGCCAAGTAGAAAATATAAGCACTGCACTGACTTGTTCGTTAATCTTTAATGGAGGTCACTTTGCCCTGCTTATTTGAACTTCTAGTCTTGACAACTTATATAAAATAATCAGTATAAAATGAAAGATGACCGTGAAGAAACACTATTTCAATGTACAACATGAAATTGGCAGCAAATCTGGGATTATGTGGGAAGGAATCCTGTCTTTCTGTAACCCATCAACAGTCTTGTGCAAGAACCATGGGTTCTTTTGCAGGTGTAACAACTTTTTTTTAATAGATTAAACACGTGTCTAGGTGTAAAAGTTTCCTATGTAGGTGGCAGATATATATATAACAATATAGCATCATAAAATCAAAAAAACAGTTGCTATTACCAGAGTGAAGTGGATGAATGCAAAAGAAGTGGGTTTTCCCTCCCAATATTAGTAAGTAAAAAATAAATAAATTTTGTTTGTGCATGTGTGACAAGGGTGGGGATGTAATGGAAATTGCTTGTCAATACTTTTATCATTGTTATAATTCTCCTGATATTAAAGCATCTTGCAGCACTGTAAAGTATACAGTTTGTCACAGAACAATTGGTAGTCATCAGGCATTACAACTTTCAACATTACACCATTTGATTTTCTCATGCTCTGTTGTCACAGGTATTTTTTTAATAAGAGATGGTTGCAAACAGGCATGATAAGATAGGTTTTTTTGGGGTTTTTTTGGTATTTGTTTGCATTTCCAACAATTTGGGGATGTATTGCTAAACATTTTAGCCAATCTTGTTGGGGGAAGATTCCACCTGTAGAACATTTTATAAATATTTTCTTTATATAATGTGGCCAATGTCAATTTCTGATTTTTCTCCCAAACTTTTTGCCAATTGTCCAAATCAGTGTTAGATCCAAAAATTGTCTCTTTCACTTGTTCTTCTTCCATTTTATAATCTAATAAATATTTGTATATTATTCTTATCGATTTGTCATCGGTCCCCACTAATAATTTATCTAATGTTGTTAATTCTCTATTTAAAAAAAATGTTTTCACATCCTTCACGGCTTTTATTAGCAAAATAAAATATTTATAAAAAATCAGCTTCCTTATATACTAAGGAGATATTTCTTATATTTTCATTGTTCTCCGTCTATATTTCCTAAGGATTTGTTCCCTTTCCATCTTATTTTAATTTAATTTCTTACAATTAGAATTATATTTAGCTTCTCTGTACTTGTCAAGCTTTATTCCTCCAAATGCTAATTTTGTCACTACAACCTCTCCTGACCTCACTCCTCCACTTTCTGTTCACTTTTTTACTGCATTATAGTTTAAGTCAGACTTCTGTTTCTTTTCCTATTACTCTCTTCAGACCCTCTTTTTTTCCTCAGAATCCTTTGTTTTCTCTTCCCAGTTTCTTTCTTCAAGAGTGTCTGTCTGAAGTTGCTTCTTCATAACAGAACGTCAATTGCTCATATAACCCTGTCGATACAAAACCATACATCTTAGTCTCAGCCTTCACCCTTCGTCAACTGTTTTTAAATAATTTCTCTTCTGGATGAATGTAAGAATCTGTTGCTAGATTTGTTCTGGTTCTTGTGGATTTCACACAACTTCTTTCTACTTCTCCCTCTATCACTACTTTCTATGAATTGTTCTATGACGTTTGTTTTCTTCTCCTATTTTCCCCATTTTGTATTGTTTTCTCCAGCCATCTCCAGAATGACTTTTTGATCCTTTCACGAACAGCAGCTCCTTTCCTTCATTTCTCCTCCAGCTAGATCACAACTATCCCTATTTAGTATGTCTCAGTTCTATCTCCCCACTGCCTTAAAGATATTTAAAAGCTTAAGGATACACACTTTGGTGGACAACATTAACAGATTGTTCATGGCTTTGGTGAGAGACAGGCAGAGACTGCCTTTCACATATGCTCATTTTTATAATAAGCGATAAGCAAAGATTATTTCAGTTCAGCTTGCCAACAAAATTGGAACAGATAAGAAATGACAGACCGTCATAATTTATGTGGGTAGTTCTCAATTAACAACAGCCCTGTTTACGACCATTCTAAATTATAATAGAATTGAAAAAGTAATTTTGTGATCAGACATCACACTTATAACTATTGCAGTATTGCTGTGGTCATGTGATCAACATTTGAGCACTTTGCCATCAGTGGATTGAACAGGTCTCAATAGTAATGTCAATACACAGCAAGCTTCTGACAGCAGTGTCAATAGGGAAACCGGCAGTATAATCTACAACTTGGGAGTCACATGAATGTCTCTCTTAACAATTGCAAGTCGTTCACTTAACAACCATAGCAGATGTGAGGTTGTAAATCCAGTGCAGTCATGTGATGGCTTATCTAACAATCATGTCATTTTGGAACAAAGTTGCCAATTGCAATTGTGATTGTTAAGTGAAGAGTACCTGTGGATAAATATAGCAGCATCAAATCTGCTAAAAATATGCCCAGATTGTTATCTTTTAAAATTGTATGATAGAGCATAAAAAATCAATATACAAAGCAATAGCATATACTAAATTTAATTTTTCTTTCAGGTGAGAGAATAATGAAATTACTTAATGGAAAATATGAGTTTCTAAAATGTAAGATAGCCAGTTTGATGCAATGGTTAAGGCACCTCGCTAGAATGTTCTATAAAATGGGCACCACAAAAGTTAAGGTAGATCTCCTGGGACTCAACAACTTTTAGAATATAGAATAACAGAGTTGGAAGGGTTCTTGAGGGTCTTCTAGTCTAATCCCCTGCCCAGGCAGGAAACCCCATGCCACTTCAGTGAAATGGTTACCCAACATCTTCTTAAACACTTCCAGCATTGGAGCATTTGCAACTTCTGAAAGCAAGCTGTTCCACTGATTAATTGTTATAACTGTGAGGAAATTTCTCCTTAATTCTAAGTTGCTTTTCTCCTTGATTAGTTTCCACCCATTGCTTCTTGTCCTACCCTCAGGTGCTTTGGAGAATAGCTTGACTCCCTGCTCTTTGTGGCAAATCCTGAGATATTGGAACCTTTCCCAAGATCAGGTTTTTTTCCAATGAGTCCCAGTGGTGGGCTGCAATCGCTTTAACAACCGGTTTGGTGATCACCTGTTTTGCATGCACGCACGCCTAACACACTTACACACAGCGTTCAAAATACAGCAATTTGAAGCTTAGCTGCTTACCTTCAAAGGCAGCCCCCGTAAGTACAATAGTGGAGGCGTGGAAATCAACTGAGGCGCATGAATCAGCTGAGCCAGAAAGAAGGAAATATAGGACAGGATAGCAGAGGTGGGTTCCTACCGGTTCGGACCGGTTCTATGGAGTAGATAGTAAGTCGCTGGTGATGTCACGGAACCGGTTCTGGTCCATGGATGCCGACATCTTTTTTGTGGGTTTTTTTTTGGGGGGGGAAGTTTTTTGAATTTTTCCAGGTTTTTTTTCTTCTGCACATGCACAGAAGTTGAGTTTCCGGCACTGCGCATGCATCGCCATCTTGGTTTTTATTTTTTTGAATGTTTTGTCTTTTTTTTGTACTGCACATGCGCGCGCACCCACATGGTGCAGCCATGCAGCACGGAAGTCAGTGAACCAGCGGTGAGGTAAGTTAGAACCTACCCCTGCAGGATAGGATGGGTGTGGGTGGGCAGGACCAGCTGAACATCGAAAGTACCGGTTTGCCCGAACCGGTCCAAATCGGCAGCAGTCCACCACTGATGAATCCTCTCTCTGGTCAAAGTATTTGAGCTTCAGCTTCAGTGTCTGTCCTTCCAAAGGAAAAAAATTGAAATAGCCTGGCATATTGCAAGCCAGTGGTGAAATGTTGCCTACTCGGTCCGGTTTGGGTGAGTAAGTAGCAGGGGCCGCCGGTGGTTCAGAGAACCGGTGGCAGACGTTGCACAAGGCTCCGCCCACCTGCTTGAATGTCACCATTTCCGGGTTTTTTTTACCCTCTGCGCATGCGGAAAGCCTTCTGCACATGCGCAGAGGGTGAAAAAGTGTGTGTGATGCATGCACGTGGGTGAGCGAAACAATTGCACACATGCTAATCAATCGCATGCTAATCGCATGCACGCAAATTGCAAGCTTCCAAACCGTTAGGGAAGGTAAGTAGATTTCACCGCTGTTACAAGCGATTGTAATTTCAGAATCTGCTGAAGTGAAAGACAGGCATTTAAAAATGCTACCCTGGGCGCACGTTTCACTGCAGAATTTATCCAGCAAACAGCCTCGCGGTGGTATCAATCGTTGTGAATTTTCAGGTAAGCGGTGGCAAATGAGGTCACCAAATTTCACCCTCTCTGCCTTTTTTTTTGCAGTTTTCTTTGAGGATACAAAAGAAAGCAGCTATTAAGTCTCCATCCCATTTTTCCATTACAGCGGGCATTCAAGATGGGCTAGTGCAATAAAGTCAAACAGACGTAAAATTAAACATGATCGTAAAAAGCAAAAAAACCCAAAACTGTAGCATTAAAAAAATTGGTTGGAAGCACCACCATCAAAAAGGAAATTTGGAAAAGCATCCAACCCAAACTCTGTCTGAATATATATGTTTTTCCCCTTTGGATAAGAAAGAAAATGGAAAGGTAGCCTGTCCTACCAAGCCTATGGTTGAAAAGACTACAGGTAGTTCTCAACTCACAATTGTTCGTTTAGCGACTGTTCAAAGTTATAACGGCACTGAAAACAAATGACACAGGACTGTTTTTCACACTTACGACCGTTGCAACATTCTCATGGTTCAAAATTCGGATGCTTGGCAACTGACTCGCATTTATGACGGTTGCATTGTCCGAGAGTCATAAGATCCCCTTTGGACAAGCAAAATCAATGGGGGAAGCCAGATTCACTTAACAACCGAGTGACTAACTTAAGAACTGCAGTGATTCCCATAACAACTGTGGCAAAAGGGACATAAAATGGGGGCAAAACTCTACTTAACAACCGTCTCCCTTAGCGATGGAAATTTTGGGCTCCATTGAAGGTCGAGGATCTCAGCAGAAGATAACATGAAAGATTTCCCAGTGACGCAGGCCTGAAAGCGATGGGCCCATTGAAGCATCCGATAAGAGCAACTCTCGGTTTTTACTTCATAGCAAAAGTGAGAAGCCCCTACAAGCCCTAAGCATAGAAAATGCAAGAGGTTGGGGGTCCCGTCTCTTCTGTGGTTGCTGAAACCGTCCCCTTTTTCAAAAGCGCTTTTTCAAGAGGCAACTGGACTTTCTGTTTTTTTTCTTTCAAGAAGTCTGTAGAGATTCTCAGTCATCCAAGTCATGGTTGTTCCAAAGGCCTGTCTGTCTGTCTGTCTGTCTGTCTGTCTGTCTGTCTGTCTTTCTTTCTTTCTTTCTTTCTTTCTTTCTTTCTTTC
>JANHFT010009456.1:0-25895 GCA_032467955.1 Pseudoxenodon macrops
TTATTTAATTTACAGTGAATTCCTCTCCAGCAAAGTCTTTCCTCTCCCACAGTCTTTCAAGATAGTTCACAATTACCCACCTTTATCAGCCTTGGAAAGTGGCCAGGCCGATATCTTTCAGACTCTGCAATACTTGGCAAGAATGCAGGAATGAACTAATTGTCTCCTGCAAACACCCCTCCCCTTTCGCTCTTTTATTCCCTATGGGAGGGGCCTTTCATCGTCCACCTGTCGCCTTACTCCCAAGTCGACCCTTGTTCTTTAGCTGTTCCCTTCATCTGGCAACTCTATGTATGCGTACACTGGGAACAGGCTCCAGCTGTTCCTCTGCCCCACTGATGTCTGACTCCAAAGGAGGCTGATAATTGTCATATAGCCCTGGTCCCCTCTCTGCCTCCGATGCAGAGCCCTCATCAAAGCCTTCCCCAGACTCCAGGACTGGTCCATGTTCCTCCCCAACCTCCTCACTGTCCAAATCTCCTGGCCACTGGCGGGCCACAACAGATGCTCTCGCAATGGGGGGAAAAACTGATTGATTCATAAATTAGCTACGCAGAGAAAATGACATCCTCAAAATATTCTTTGTTAATTTTTTTCCTCTGTAGCCCTTCTTGTTTTTTCAAGAATGTTTATATAAAACCCCTGAACTGGACTGACAAAAAGCCTGACTTCCTCTTATCTAATCTTCCTGTAATAAATAAATTAGGAAATATTAATGTAGCATCATGTGGCGCGTATCAAAAGTGTTTCCTCCTATCTCAGCTGTTCAGGCAATTAAAATCCCTTACCTCCCACGGAGATGATGGCGTTGAAGCACAGATCCCGAAAAGGGAGGTGTAGGTTATCACAGATCATCACTTCGCAGCCTTTATTCCTTGCAATCTCGATTAAGGGGCCACAATAATCGCATCCAAGATTATACACTAGGTGGTTGACATCAAGATATTTTCCAGTCCCACAACCTTAAACCAAACAAGAGAAAAGTTTTATGTGAATTGATTAGCTTCATTTGTGAGGATTGTTTTATATACAAGAAACCAGAAAGATTTCACAACAGAGTCCTACTTAGCTCCCATGAACATCTTTAAACCTAAAACTTGGGCAGTTGTCCCAGGATTTCTGCACTTTCATTTGAACATCAGGAATAATGATGGGTTTCTAATTCGGGAGGATGCTGGGAAAGAACTTAAAACACCCCTCCCTGCTGGAAATGGACTGGAGTCTTGCCAATGAAGAGGAGGCCTGACAGAGATTCAACAATAGGGTTGTTTTAGATTGGTTTCCATCATCAGATCTCTCCGTGGGCTCTGTTTGAAGAATGTAGAATGTCCAAAAATGGACCCCCAAGACAAAGGAGGAGGGATGTTATATGACTTCCACTTCTGCTCCAAGGAGAGGAAAGATCCCTGTGCTTTAGACAATGTAGATCCTGTATGATCTAAAGCAGGTCAACTTTGTTGGCTGAGGAACTCTGGGAGTTGAAGTCCACAAGTCTTAAAGTTGCCAAGGTTGGAGACCCCTGATCTAAAGTACACAGATAATAAGTTCATTTCCTCAGAGAGAGTTTGAACCATAGGGAATAACATTCTGGATTTCTACATCTGAGGAGACCAAATAAGAAAAACTGGTCAACTAATACTGTATTTTTCGGAATATAAGACGCTCCAAAGTATAAGACGCACCTAGTTTTTGGGGAGGAAAACAAGAAAAAAAAATCTGCCTCTGCCTCCCAGCAAACAGCAAGCAGTACAGATGATATACACAGTTTGCTGTGTATTTCTGTGCATGTGTGCCTGAACCATAGAAATAGCAAAGAATTGGAGAAATGTACATTATGGCAGTATATTAATGCCAGAAAGTTTTCTTAAATGTAGTCACACTAACTCCTCCCAATTATTTAAATAGATCTACTCCAAACATGACTAAGTCAGGCTCAGCTGCCTTATCTTAATACTAAAACAGGACACTGTTACATTTCAGACTATACTTGTACAGATGCTGTTTAAATTGATGTGGCTTTCTGGAAGTATATGGTATTCTCTGCTATTTAAAATAAGATACAATAGCACTGGGCCTTTTCAGATCAAGCATTTATTTTAAAAAGCTTCTTCATTTTGTTAAGTTGCCTAGAACAATAATAAAGCAGTCTTTAAAAAATAAGTCTAACAATTTGAACATTCTATGGGTATTTAGCTATTGACTTACCTCCTTGCATATGATAATGATAAGGCTATACTTATAACTTGGAAAGCAAGGCTGAACCATACTCAGCCTTGCTTACTTACTGTGAGCCATGGTGGCACAGTGGTTAGAGTGCAGACTGCAGGCTATTTCTGCTGACTACCAGCTGCCTGCAATTTGGCCGTTCAAATCTCACCAGACTCAAGGTTGACTCAGCCTTCCATCCTTCCCAGGTGGGTAAAATAAGGACCCAGATTGTTGGAGGAACATGCTGACTCTCTAAACTGCTTAGAGAGAGCTGTAAAGCTCTGTGAAGCGGTATGTAAGTCTAAATACTATTGTTTACTAGTAAAGCAAATACCCTCTAGTCTGTCTTCCATTACAAAACAGCAAGAGGCCATACTGGATACTGATAGGTCTTGAATTTGCTATGGAAGGTCCACTCAGAACTATGTTTACCAACCAAAGGTTCTGGAATATTTAGTTGGTCACCCAGCAGTTTAGATGAAGTCATTCTGACTGAACACTGAATGAAAGCATTTTTTTTGCCTTCATTGGGATATGGACTATTTAATATTTGCACATTCTTAATTAGATTGGCTAGAGATGGTGTGAAAATGCCTTAGATTTCTCTCTAACACATTCATAGTCTGTCACACACACAATCTTTCCTTTTTCCCTTGAGCGATTTGCTAATGCATCTCAGCTGGTTGCTTACAATGTAATTAACATCCACATTAGTTTTCTAGTCTACTAAAAGCTTGGAGATATAATAACACTTCAGCTAAGAGGGAAGAAATATCTGCCTGAGAAAAAGGAGGAAACCAGAAGCCACTTTCCCCCACTGTGGTCAGATGAGAGTTTTCTAGGTACAAAATAAAAAGATAAGTAGGAGGGAAATGAGGCAGAGAAACATAACCCCAAGCATATCCTTATTAATTAAATCAGGTAAAAACTTTTTATTTGGTTATGTTTAGTTTTCCTATTCAGAAACTGCTAAAACATGCTCCATGTTCAGGATGAATACATCAGAACAAACAACAAGGTTTTGAAGGTATTGCAAAATTAGGGAAAAGAAAATAGGGTGAAGGAAAGAAGGTTAGAGCGACATTCCTAATGTTCTGTGCTTTTTTCCTTTCATTTTTGAGAAATGTAGAAAAATACAGAGACAGAGAAGGTCTGGTTGGCTGCAACCAGGAAGTCAGCTTCCATATCTGAAATATGGATGGAAGAGCTGAAATCTATCAGAAAAAGTACTGGAACATGAGTTCTGAAAGAATTGCAGTTCTTATGGCTTGCTTAGAGCCATAATTGTCCATATGATCTAATTGCTACGTATCCATAATATGATACATAGCAGTTCTCCCATATTCAAAACTATTAAAGTGCAATTCACAGAATGTCCAGGAAGTACACTCAGACATAGTTTACAGCTGCTGTTATGATTGAAGTATATTTCTCCATTAGCTACAGTAAGTTTGGTGAAGGGCAAATGAAGTGGAGAAATCTAATGGTTGCTTTTCTTAATTTGTCCCAGATTAAAACTCCAGAGTTTGGAAATTGAAATTGAAAAAACATCCCTTTAAAAGTTGTTAATGTTGAGTAGCTCTGATAGCAAGAAGCACTTAGACTTATATATGGTTTCAAAGTAATTTCTAAGTGGTTTAAAGAGCAATATATATTGCCCCCAACAATCTAGGTCCTCATTTTACCTATCTTCGAAGGATAGAAGGCTGAGTCAACCTTGAGATGGTGAGACTTGAACTGTCAAACTGCTGGCAGCTGGCAGTCAGCAAAAGTGGCCTGCAGTACTGTATTCTAATCACTGCACCACCATGGCTCTGATGAATTGGTTACATCGAAAGGTGTATTCTATTTTAGGGTGAAAAGGTTCCATGAATTTGAGACATGGCTGATTTAAGAAAGGAACATTTGTGGTAAAAAGTGAGACAAAGCATAGCTAGGGCAGCCCTAATCTCAGAGACACCATAATGTTAACTATTTAACTTATTAAAAATGGATAGAAATGGGATTTTTATAGTATTTATTTTGCCTCACAGCATTTTTACTCTTCAGAGTGGCTATAAAAATAGCAATTTTGCAACTGCAACAGCAATACTAATTATATATGACAAATTTCTATTCACCATTGTCCTTATGGTTTCAGAATCATGGATAACTCTACCATTAGATGGGGTGGGACAATAGTATTGGATGGTGTAGGAGAAGCAGGACATTGGAAGATATATATTATGAGATAGATAGTAGAGGCATTCAAGTTTTTTCAACTCTCAGAAGCTGTTTGTAACCCCATACCAAGTTCCTAGAACCCCCCGATCAAGATGTTGGAGCTTCTGAACTGACAATTCAAGAGACTAAGGGTAAAAAAGTTGAATGCATTCAGCCATTTGCTCCAGTTTCACTTTTCAGGTGACATCCACAGAAATGTTTCTAAGTGGGAAAGGAGAGGAAGTGGAGCAATCTTGTAGATAAAGGTTTCTTTTCGCTAGACTACAGAAACAATTCAAGCCATTTTTCCATGAAAAATCCCAACATCCTAAACTAATAACCTGCCTTCAGATTTGATGGAAGATACTTTCCCTCCAACGCCTCCATATCAGGGGTGGGTTGTAATTTACCTTGCCAGAGGTTCGCTGCCACCCGCGCCGCGTGGGCGTGCCTCGTGCGCATGCACGCGCACCATGTGCCTGCACGCATGCGCAGTAGAAAAAAGCCCCGAAAAATCCCCCCCCAAAAAAAGGGCGAAAATAAGATGACGACGCATGTGCAGTGCCAGAAATTTGGCTTCTGAGCATGCGCAGAAGAAAAAAATTCTGGGGAAAAAATTGTTTTTTCAAAAAAAAAAATTCCCCTAAAAAGATGTTGGCGCACACAGAGCAACAAAACCGACTGGTTTTCAGCCGATTTTCGGCCGGAGGATTGGTTCAGGGGGTGTCCAGCCAGCTGTTGCTGCCGATTCAGTGAGTGAGTGGAAATTCCCACTACTGGTTCTAGCGAACCGGTCCGAACCAGCAGCAACCCACCTCTTCCTAAACCCCCCAGCATTCAGAAATCTTGACAAATTCAGCACAGCAAACTTTTTTCCTTGGGTGTAGTTATACCACTCAACAAAAAATTAAAACAGCTGAGATAAACCCTGGATGCATTTGAAAGTGGAATCAGCATTGTGAAAATATATTTGCCTGGCCTTGTGAAATAAATACATAAATAAATCTGAGTGATTGCTACAGAAGAAAAACTGTCAAGCCACCCCTTCACCTCTAAGGATTTGTGAAAGTAAATACTACATCAAGTGAGATTTCGGAGAGTGGGTGAATCAAGAGTTCCTACAAAATATCTTACAAAAACATACAAGACTGAATTGTACAAACATAAATATCGCTTTTTAAATTATTTTGGATACGCAGGAGCTGAAATAGAAATCAATAAGTTCAGCCACTGAACATAAGAAATTGTATGAGAACATGTAGTTCCAAAACTGGTGCAGTGTAAAAATTCTTTATGGAAACGTGCTCAACTGACTCAAATAACTGGTATTATTTTAAGCGCTATATATATGACAATGATATCTAAGAAACAGACTAGTTTCCCCCATCATATTAAGAATTTGTGGTGGGAGTTTGTTTTCTACCTGCATAGATTGGAGAAATTGATATATGAAATGAATATATTATGAAAAAGACCTCTATTATACTTTTCCCACAACTACCATAGAAATAAAAAGAATCATTTGCTCCTAAAATGTTTTTCCTCCAAGTTTCTGAGGAGAACATGGCATCGATGACATGTTTAATGACATAATTAATATATATTGATGCCACAGTAGGGACTGGAGAGAAAGTACTCAGCCTTTTACATTTTATTTTAGTAACTAAAACAGGTATATTAAGAATAATACACTAATTTTCCTTCCTAGTTCCATAGAAAAGCATACTGTGAAATGTTTTCAATTGATTTTCTAAAGATCTTGTGAACTGCAAAGAAAAGGTGGAAAGCTGATTGCAGCATGTAGGTCCCTGATTGTCCATCCCTGCCTTAGAATAACAGTGAAGAAGCTTATATTGTAGTCAGACATTGTCAAGTATTAATCACACATTATATCTGGGGACAATGGACTATAATCCAACTTACCTGGAAGCACCTTGTTAAGGAAGGCTGATATTCAAGGGTTCATTTTTATCTTCCAATTCTAATTTGGTTAGAATCCAATCTTCCAATTTGGTATCTTGTAATGCAAGATACCAAATTGCATTACAATTTTGGCAGTACCATTACATGAGATGTCTTTATAATTGAGGAAAGCAGTTCTGTGGTCCACACATCTTTTGTATAAAGTTGTTTACTGATATTTCTTTTTGTCCCTCTTTGAACCATGTTCTGGTTCTACAAAGCATACAATGCTATTCTACAACTGTGCATTGAAAATCAAGTTTGTCACTGTTTCCAACTCTTCATTTACCTTCATACAGCAGGTTTCTGTCAAATATAACGTTCCTTGTACTAGTCTCTCTCCTCATCACTGGCCATTGGAGTTAGATTGTGTATCAGAGTTGGTGAAATGGTATATATTAATGAGTGTACCAGAGCTGTCATATCTACGAAGAGTGAAAAGCAGCTAGAATAAGGATGAGAATTTTCCAATTTATAGACCAGATTTCTTATCCAGGCCTAAAGAAAAATGAAGACACAGCACCAGGACCTGAGGTGCTTTCAGGAAATTTCTTTATTCATGTCTCAACTTTGCCAGCAAGAAAAACCAATGCTAACCCAATCTAGCTCACTTCAAGGTTTGTATGGCTTCTTGGTGTAGTTTTTCATTACAGATTTCTTTATTCATATTTTCAAGTCTATTTAAAATGAATAACATAGGGAATCATAGTCTTCCAGTCTCTGCTGCATTAGCTATAGAATAACACAAGTTGATTTAATTAATGGTTCACTGAATCCACTGACTTCAGTGCACACTACATGTAAATGTTTGACAACTACATAGACAGAAGTTTAACTGTATTTTAAGCTATATTTTATAATCTAGTTAAGGTTCTTTGTTTTATTTTATTTTTTGTATTATTATCATATCTTCAGAGAGGTTGTTTCAGCCTTAAATCTTGCCAGATATGGTCCCTGAAGCTCTGTTGTTCTTGAATTTCATTCTGCTTCACAACAGATAACAGCTAGACAGGACTATTCACAGACCAGCCAACTGGGACATGATTAGTCCAGGAGAAAATTGTAGCTAATGCAACCTGAACAGCAAGATGTTTATTTTGTAAGAACTGAATAACATTCTACAAATGAGCCGGATCTGTCCTAAGGCTATTACATATGCTAGAAGCAAAAGTGTACATTTGTACATTATCTATGGTTTATTTCCAATTTTCTCCTCATGTGTTTTTGAAAGAAAATCATTGCATTTTTTTCAAGCATTTTTTTTTTAATGTTTAGAGGAGAAAGGCTGCATTGAGAAGTAACAAGCAGAAATTTTATATTACTGTAATAATGACTTTTTTTTGTTCTTGGAGTAATTTCTGAAGCTCTTTTTTTCTTTTTAAATTCTGTCTAAATTTCTTTACAAAGAGGTCTGTTCAAATTCAGCAGATGATAATGTTAATCAGTTCAGGAATAGATACAATTTACTAATTTGATATTATAAGAGTTAAGCCCTCATTTTATATTTGTTACAATCCTAACGGTTCCAGATTTTATTACATAATATAGATGATATTTCAAGATGTAACTTAATTTTGTCTTTTCTAATATTTGCGTAATACTTTCTGATTCATTGAGGTCACGTATAGTTTGGGAATTGGGTATAAAGTGATTCAGAAGTAAGCCTTTTATATCTGATTTAGATGGACAGCATAAATCTCAATAAATTTAAATTTTATCCTGATGTAACAGAATATTGTTATTGATACATTGTAGATATAGTTGCATACTCCCTAAAAATAAGAAAGATTCCTATAGATCAATTTAATATCTAGAAATTAAGTTGTCTCAGATTCCTTCCCACACCAGCCACAATTATTACTAGAATGAGATAACCACACTAACTAGTCTACACGCAGTACAGCATAGGCTCCATATTGCACATTGGATGTCTCTGAAACTTTCAAGATAATTCAGAAACTAATTTGTTTATGCAAAATGGTAGTTGTTTCTTTGATGAAGCAAAAATATTATATTATATTAGGCAAGTATATTATATTATATTATGAAGCAAATAGTATATTCGATGTAGAAATATAAACTATAGCTGCAAATTCAGCCAAACCCTAAGACAATTCAATTCCAGCCTTTCCTAATTTTCTTGCTTACAGTATATTTCCTTGGAGTCAAGGGTCATATACTGAATTTAATAAACAGATTATTTCAACTTCTTATGATTTTTTTTAAAAAGGGGGAATGTCTTCTGTCTATTATTAATCTTTTTATATTGACTTTCAATATAACTACAAAAATGAAGCAAGCAAAATTATAAAAGCAGCATAAAACAAAATTATATCTAAACTGAAAGGTTTTAGAGGGTGGTGTTAGAAGACGTATTTTCCAGGAATGTCAGAAACATGAAAGAAGTTATCTGGTGGCAGGCAATTTTTTTCTAAAGAAAGGTTGTTCATAACTTGTTTATCAGTGGAAAGAAACCTGCCTCTCTGCCAGCCACCTTTCTTACCACAGCAAATAGGGGCAGCAAGACTTATCAGAGGCATCTTATTGAACACAGTGAAGTCAGCTGGTCTTTCAAGTACCCTGATTTTATACTGTAAAAAACTTTAAAGATCAATGTGGGGCCTTTGAACTGAACACAGATCAAGGCAGTCAAGATAAGTGTGAAGGTTTACAGACAATGTGGGATAAATCAATATCTTGGACAGGATTTCAGAGGGCAAGAAGCAAGGGTCTATCCTTTGCTATGTCCAGTCATAGCTAGAAAAAAACTAAACTAAATCTGTGATGTATTTTAAAAAAATGTGATTGTAGGCAACAACTCAGTTTTCTTTGACACATAATACAGATGCGTATGTGCGCAGATACACACATCTACATTCAGATACACACATCTACAAAGAAGCATGTTGGTTAGATTCTGTAAGACAGGGCCGGATTATGGCAATGGCCACATTTGGATTTAAGTTGTCAGTTCTTTACAGGCACTTAACATTGAAGCATTCAGCTGCAGGCTTGCTGCTTTCTTTAAAGCAATTATTTTAATTTCTGGGCTTGTAGGAGTCTGATGCATTTTGCTCAGTCTTGCACTTTT
Organism: Pseudoxenodon macrops; assembly: GCA_032467955.1. Classification (NCBI taxonomy): domain Eukaryota; kingdom Metazoa; phylum Chordata; class Lepidosauria; order Squamata; family Pseudoxenodontidae; genus Pseudoxenodon; species Pseudoxenodon macrops. The sequence goes on from JANHFT010009456.1 coordinate 9,464, forward strand.
GCTTATTGCACACTGTGTAGGATGGGAGCTAATTTGTTAGGAAAGGGTTAGCGTTCTCTGGGTATAATAGATGTCCCTGCATTCATACTGATTGTATTACTGTATCCCTGTAATTTATTTTTCAGCAGTACAAAACAATGTTTCTGCTCCCTCTGCTGATCAAGTGCAGGTACCTTTTGTCTCTTTTGGAACATGCCTTTTCCCAACTGGTTCCTTGTCCTACCTTAGTAGATTGAAAATCCATCCTTATTAGCAGATTGATTACGAGGCCAGAGTTTGTTTTAAGAATCTTGGCGCTGACAAAAATACTATCCGATCAAGTGAGATATTTCGAAAGGTGTTAAGGGTTATATATGCCTTCCTATTTCTGACATGTTTGTCCATTTTACTTTAGTTCTTCCTACAAATGAGGCTATACCTGCTGCTATCTCCAAATATCATGTGGCTCGACAAGAAATAAATAAAAACCTATTGAATCTAGGGTTGTAATTTCTAGAGGGAAGATCTACTTATGGTGATAAGGATAATGAAAGTGATAATAACAATAACTTTTTTTCCTGTTGAATGATCACTTTTGGCTCCTACCTGTGACTTCTACCCAGAAGAAAACATGAATTATTATTCAATTTACAAAGGCACTGAACTGATAGTATTTCTAAGCTCATTTCCATAACCTGCTTGCAGCTCATTTATCTTTTGGCAAGAACATCAGCACATGTTCTCTTTCTGTTTTTACATCCACCCATCCATCTGGAGATGCACTAGGTTATTTGAAGAACTGACTTCCCAGTTACATCTACATTCCCCCCTGTGTGTGGAAACAGGGGATGTTATAACTCTCCTCTTCTAAGGAGGTCCATTTAGTGGGATTAAAAAAAGAGACCTTCCTTATGTTAGCTCCCTCCCTATGGAACATCATCCCTGTGGAAATAAGATTAGCTCCCACCTTGATACTGTTTTGAAAGGCCTTGAAGACATGATTTTGCCAGTGAGTCTGGAGAATCCAGAATAATATGGAGCCCATCACGTGACTGTCCCAAAGGTGCTTTTTCAGGAGGTACTTTTTCTTGTTTCTTCTTTTGAAGATGTTTCAATTCTCATCCAAGAAGCTTCTTCACCTCTAACAGGATAGTGGCGAATGGAAGGATTTATATTCGTTGCAGACAGCTTGGTCATTTGCATCTTGTTAGAGGGTCGTTGAAGTACTTTGAAATTTATCTGTGTCCTCAGGGTCATCTGAGCAGTGTCCTGGTTCCTTTGATTTGCAAAAAGTACCTTTGGGACAACCATGACCTGGATGACTGAGAATGTTTACAGACATCAAGTGATTAGCTTGACTGTTAAGGGGGGAGAGATTTATTAGGTTTTGTATTAGGTTTTTATTTCTGTAAGTCACCCAAAATCACCATGAGTGAATTGGGTGACCCTATAAAGTTTCATAAATAAATAAATAAATAAATAAATCAATCAATCAATCAATCTACTCATCTTTAATTCATCCATGTCAAAAGACATTTTTTTCCTATTTTGGCAAGTATACAATCTGTTTTCAGTGCTTCATTCTACTGTAGGCAATTCATCCATTCTAATTAGCTATTGTATGCTGTTGCAGCATACCTCCTTTTCTACAATTACTGATAGCTGCCATTCATGAGAATTCATCCTAGGCTTCTTGACTGCCTGTTCTCTTCAGAAGGAACCTTCTTGTGTAATGGAAGGCCATTTTGTAACACCATCCTCAGGCTTTCTGTGTGTGTGTGTATGAATGAAAATGTTGGCTTTTTGGAATAGAATACCCATTTTGCCTTGTTATTGCAAGGGGAGTATAAGATTGAAAGTAAAGAAGCACTTTTTTAGCTGGCCTACTTTAAGCTGGCTCTTCCATTGTGCTGGAAATTGTGTTGGAAATACTTTTTTAACTAGGCAATAAACATGGCTTTAAGCAATCTACCAGAAATGACTACAAATTACTTCATTTCCCCCCACTCCTTTGATCAATTTTGTAGTCATTCTCATCTTAAAGGCTGCTATTACTAGATGGCATGCTATTAGCAATATTATAAATCACTTCTTATGTTCCAGCAAAAACCTTACCACAATTGAAGGTCAGTTTTATTCTGTTAATGGGATTCCAAACATGTGATTGATTCCTGAAACATAAAAAAAATAGACAAATTGGAAGTTGCACCATAAGGTTATAAATTCTTGCAAGGAAAGAAAATATTACCAACTAATTTCTTTGAACATAACTCACCTTAATATATTATTAGGGTTGGTCTGACGATAAGTGGCTCAATTTATACAAGTTCAACATTTCGATTTTTTTTTTGAAAATGTAACATTAAAAATGATTCAATAATTTTAGTGAATATCTAATTATTGTTAGAAATTACCAAACATTTTCCAAAAATGAATATGTGCTATTTTTTAATTTGTTATATATGTAATCTCCTTTCAGGAGTTTTTAGCAGGAAATCCAGCACTTCTACCCTTTACCACTTCTTTTCATTTAAAAGGAACGTAGTCCATTTTTTTCATGGTTCTGAATACTGATGGTATATGTGCAACTTTTCTGAACTTAGGCTAAGAATAAGAAATGAACATAGACATTTTGTAGGCTCTACAGTGATACTATGGTAAACTTGATCAGTGTGGCTTTACAGAGGGTTATAACCTATTCAACTTGATCCAGAGAATATTTTTACCCCTTCCATATATATGAATGGAATTAAGGAAGAATTAACTGAAAAATTGTGCAACCTAGTGAAAAGCTTGCCACTGCATGCAAACTTCCATGCATGTGGCTTGCTAATCAGACATGGTAGTGGTGTTTATAGCTAGTCCTTGATTTACAACTGTAATGGAGCTGCCCATCATAGTTGTAGCTTGTGATGGATGTAAACCGGATTACCCACCAACTTCATTTGACAATCATTTTTGCAGTGGTGGTTAAGTGAATGCCTTGGTTGTTAAACAAACCAATGTTTCTCTATGGGTGCAATTTGGGTAAAAACTGGAAGTAAATACTGGTTTTCAGTAAAAACATTATAAAATGTGGTTATGTGTCTGTGAGACGCTGCAAATGACCTACTTGTTGAACACCCAAAGTGCAGTCATATGACCATAGGGGACTGCCACATGGAACTTCAAATCCAGGAAATAAATACCCTAAGGAACTCCACTGTAACTTTGAATGATTGCTAAGCAACCGGTCATAAATCATAAGATTTTCTTATATGCTGCATCAAAAGAAAATCTGACAACACACTACCCATCATGCCAGCTGATGCAATGGTATCTTACCAAATTTCATACTCTCAGAGTTTCCATGTTTAAAAAAAAGTTGTGACAACATAGCAATTCCTCCATAAGAGGCTAGTTCTCTTGATGTTACTGTTAGGTTGGGGTTGAATGAAGAGGCAGGATTAGCATAGGGACTTCAGCTCTTTATTCAGGTAGACTAGTACATACCTCTTTTAAAGGGACCTGTCAATCATCCCAGCCACTGAGATGACAGAGATGCTCTGTTTTCCTACCGATCAATTTAACCAATGGGCTTATAGTATATTAATTTTCCCTTGAGAACGGACCTGAGTGAAGCCTTTGCCCAAGGCTTCACTCCCTGTTTACATATGTAACAGTTACATTAACTGATTGTCCTGTGAATGTTAGGAATATTCTTCTTCCATGTAATTGGAATAACTTGGAAAATCTTTCTGGTTTTTGGAGACCTGATGTTTAATAGTCTTTCATGGAGAAACCAAATTATTACCTTTGAAGGAGGATTTTAAATTAACATGGATTACTTTCTTTTTGCATTGCCTTTCATTGCTATGGCTGCATATCTCTGTTAAAAGTGGAAAGATACCTTGCATAAAACAAATGTCTAGGTGCATACAGTGTATAGCACTTCTCAGAAGCTTATATAACAAAGTCAACACAAAGGGCTGTGTATCTCTAGACAATAACATGTTGTCTAGGAAACAGAATAATCCTATATTTTTTCCAAAGCAGCATTTTGAAAATGTGTTTGTTTCGTTCCATCTAAAGGATTAAATCTGTCAATTACAGCAGTGTAGTATAATTCTCCAAATGACTAACTTTTACAAAATTGCTGTCACCTTGTTTTACACTAGTCTGTTGACATCCAACAAAACAGACCAGTCATCTTATTGAAACAAGACCATACACAGAAGAGCAGACTCTGGCTCTCCACTAATTATTCATAGCATTGGCCAAAGATTGCCTGAATCACACCGAAGCATGAGATTTCTTCTAAATCTTGCATAAAACTGCTATATTTTTCATCTGTCTGATATTTTTATAATCTTCAATCAAAGGTCAAACCAGCCTTTTCCTATTAAGAAGAGATGACCTAATGTTAAATGAACTGGCTTTCAAATCATACAAATTTTGCTAAATTATAAAAAAGCTGGCAGAAACCAGATTTTTTTTAGAATTTAGATATATGTTGGAAGTTGGATAAACTTGTCTGAAGTGGAGTAGGGTTTCCTGCCTAGGCAGGGGGTTGGACTAGAAGACCTCCAAGGTCCCTTCCAACTCTTATTCTATTCTATTCTAAATTTTTCTTGCTTATTTTTTCTATCAAACACAACGTTAATAATGGCAGCTACATTCACACTATACTTGCTCACACTATACTTGCTTCATACTATACTTGCTCTAGCATGGGTATCAAATTAATTGCCTGTAGGCCAGATGTGTCACGTGCAGGCCATGCCCACCCCAGCTCCACAAAGGGGAAAAATGTCACAAAACATCACGTGATGGCAATATGACGCCGCAAGTTTGACACCCATGGTCTAAAGCAGGGGTGGATTCTAACTTATCTTGCCGCCAATTCGCTGTCTTCTGTGCCATGTGGCCGTGCCTCGTGAGCATACAGTACAAAAAAAATTCCCCCACCCAAAAAAGGCCAAAAACAAGATGGTGACGCATGCACAGTGCTGGAAAAAATAAAAAAAATTAAAACATAAAAAAAAAGATGGCACCCTTCACCAGAGGCTTACTACCTTACTTATAGCGGCTTACTTCAGAAAATGAGGAGGTCCTGGAGTCTGGGTAAGGCTCTGACAAGCGCTCTCTGTCAGAGGCAGAGATGGGGCCAGGGCTGTATGACAGTTATCAGCTGCCTTCACAGTCAGACATCAGTGAGGCAGACTAACCGCTAGCCTGTTCCCAGTGTGCGCATGCACAGAGTTTTCAGACAAAGGGAACAGCTAAGGAACAAGAGTCGACTTGGGAGTAAGGCCACAGGTGGATGATGAATGGCCCCTCCCATAGGGAATAAAAGAGAGCAAAAAGGATGGGGTGTTTTCAGGAGATAATTAGTTCATTCCTTTTGCCAAGTATTATGGTATCTGAAAGATATTGGTCTGGCCACTCTCCAAGCCTGATAAAGGTCTGTAATTATGAACTATCTTGAAAGACTGTGGGAGAAGAAAGACTTTGCTGGAAAGGAATTCACGGTAAATTAAATAAAAAGGGTTTATCAGGATGAGGACTTGGCTTCGTGCTGCTGAGGAAGCCTATGTCAGAACACATTCAATTTCCAATGCCAATCACAGAAAAATGGCAAATATGGGAAAAGTTCTCAATTCAGAGCAAGGGTAATAAGATTCAACTGTGAACTGATTGTGCATCTTAAGGATATTATGCAGAAATGTTCATGACATTAAATTCTTTTAAAAAAACATTTCAATGAATAAAAACTTTCATTTCAATATTAAAAAATACAATTAATCTTATCCTCATGACACTTTTTATGACAATAAAAGTACACTACCAAGATTGGGTGGCATAATCAAGGATATTGTAGGGATTGTAAAAATGAATTGTGTGTGGTCTTGAAGCTGCAAGTTGCGTACCCTTATTATAGAAGAACATACTTTAATACACATTTTCTGTTTAAAAACACAATATGCATTTACCCCACACTAGTAAATATTTGTTTTCATGCTTTGCAAAATCTGTCTTTGCTTTGGCAACACTGAGAATCTCCAGTAACTCAAGCTGCATTAGAAGCCAGTGGGAATTTACAAGCCTTTTTGTCAACATTTGCTTTAGCAAGCAATCATTTCCGAAGCTTAAATTTGCAGCCATTTGCATAATAGCCTTAATGTGAAGACCTCCCTCTTTTCACTGTCAGGTGGAAATTCTTGGAAATTCTGTTTTTTTCCTCATGTGCAATATTTTTCTTATTTCATACTTTCTTTTGTAAAATATGTATATACTAAAACATAAAGAATCTAATATATATACAGTATATAATAGTGGTGGAATATATCAATTGAATGGATTTGTGATTCAGGGAGTCCACATAACAAATATGATCCTTCTTAATATATATTGTGTTCCCTACCCATCACCATCTACTGTATTTTATCTCATGATGAAAGACGCAAATTATGTTCTGTATATGACTATTTACTTGAAACATTTATACATAGTATAAATACATAATACATAGTATACATAAATATGAAACCACAGTAAATAAAACACATTGAATAGCATAGAATAACCACTTGTTGCATTAAGCAGCATTCCACCAGACATAGAAGTTCAATTGGTGATAACCACTCCTTTTTGGAAAAGAAGTGACTTTCAGATAAAGTAACATTTCTCCTTTAAGAGAAAAAAAAATCAAGCTGAAACCCCATAAATACATCTTTTTATATATACTTGTTGAAGATTATCTGTATTTATTAGTTTGGATTAATAAAATAGCTAGCAAATCCACTGCTTTTCTTCCAGGTAAAGAATTAACAAGACAGTTCTAATTAACTTCGAAATATGTTCATTGGAATTTATTCTAATTTGTGCATGATATAATTTTAGCCTGTTTGCCTGCCTAGATTCTCCCAATATAGAGACAATAACAATCTTAATTGTACAGGGGTGGCAAATCATGTATTCCTCCCGTCCCCCTCTTGAGTAACGGAAAGCAAAGTTTATCCTTTGACTGCACAAGCACAGCTTATCAACAGAAACAAGGGTAATAAAATATGTGGGAATAAATCTTTCGCTGAGCATGCGCAAAAGAATGGATTCAGGAGCCGGACTGCCTCTCGCTGGTTTTGTTTCGTTTGGTTTCGTTTTTGTAAGTGCCGGCGGAACCAAAGTTTTGAAGCGAGCGGGGCAAGTCGGACCAATTAGGGACAAGGATTAGCGGCGCCCCAACCGAGGAAAGTGTGTTTCCTGGACTTTCCCCGTTGGCGGTTTTAGTTCGCTGGTCCTTTTATTTTCTTCTTGGCCATGCAGCCTTACATGGTAAACATCAAACTTTCGGCTCGGACACTCACTGGGGCCCTTAACCCTCAGAATAGAGGGGCGGCAGACTGGTAAGTAGAAAAAAATAGGGACGTCGGGGACAGTAATTTTAGGGTATGCATGCAGACTAGCTGTGAACGGAACTGGGTAGAAGATGATGCTTTGGAGAGTTAAAAGGCAGATTATGACTTTTTATCATTATCATCATAGAAGTCCCATAAAGATGTACTAAGAAATTATTGTTCCGGTAATATAAAGAAAACGTGATGTGTTAGAAATGTGACCAAAATATTGAGTATTATGTCTAATGGAGATTCTCAGTCATCCAGGTAATAGTTGCCCCGTGCTTTTTCAAGAGGCAACTGGACTTTCTAGCTGTCTGCAAGGAGTACAAATCCTTCCACTCCCCACCATCCAGTCAGAGCTGAAGAAGCTTTTTGGATGAGAAGTGAAACGTCTTCACAAAAAAAAACCAGAAAGTCCAGTTGCCTCTTGAAAAAGCACCTTTGGGACAAGGAGCAGGAGAGTACATGAAAAAGCTGCTTGATACCAGATTCCTGAGGATGCATTCAGATTGTAGCAGGATATAAATTCAATAAATCAAAGAATTTGCCATAAATCAAAGAAGTGTGTACAGCAGTGATGGAGAACCTATAGCACGCGTGCCTCAGGTGGCACTCGTAGTCATATCTGTGGGCACGCGAGTCGTTGCCCTCTGTCAGCTCCAGTGTGCATGTATGCGCGGGTTAGCTGATTGTCGGCCTTCCGGAGGGCAGGTGGGAGGCCGTTTTCACCCTCCCGAGGCTTTGGGAAGCTTTCCTGAAGCCTGAGGAGAGTGAAAAACAGCACAATGGACCAACCGGAAGTTCGGGAACGAACTTCTGGTTTCTCGTTATGCCATTTTTTACCCTCCTCAGGCTTCAGAAAAGATTCCTGAAGCCTGAGGAGAATGAAAAATGGCACAAAGGGCCAACCGGAAGATCTGAGGCTTCAGTGAGGCCTGCGGGCATGCGCGGGGGGAGGGCAGTGGGGGGCAGCACACGTAGGGGGAGCACATTGCATTATGGGTGTGGGCACGCGTGCGTGCGACCCCCTGCGCTTTTGGCACGTGATGGCAAAAAGGTTAGCCCTCACTGGCGTAGAGCAAGGTTTTTTCAACCTTCACGGCTTTAAGACACGTGGACTCCAACTCCCAGAATCCCCTAGCCAGCTTTTAGACAGACCACATAGGTAGAGAAAGGGATAAAAATCTGTTTGTGTGGTCGCTAAGATAGATAATCTGGACTGAATCCAAAACCGAGTATGAAATGAAGGGTGTTAAGGCTGTTTGGTTATAAAGAACGAAAGAAAGAATGAGGATCAGATTGCAAAATAAATACATGATGGAAGAGTGAAAGGCTCAGCAGGAATGGAAATAAGATTGAGAACATCTTGAGTAGATATGAAGCAGAAAAAGAGAGAGGGGTGCTAAGCTTAAAAAGCAAAAGGCAAGTTATGACGCAGCAAATGGAATGCAGTGCAACTTCGAAGAACGGATAGGTAGTTAAACATATCGGTTTAATTAGGTTTCTTCTTCTTTGTCTTATCTCTGGCTTTATTTTCTTCAGCTTCAGAATTGGAATTGGATTAGAGCTGGAAGGGATCTTTGAGATCTTCTAGTCCAGCCCCCTGCTCAAGCAGGAGACCCTCTGTTGTGGTTCACCGGCAGCCTGCAGAGCTGTTAGATGAGTCGGACAGTGGAAAGGAATATGGCTTCGCTCTGGAGTCTGGGGAGGGGTTAGATGGGGTCTCTGCATCTGAAGCAGAGATGGGGCCAGGGCCATCAGTGACTGGTGTGCCGGAGCCTGTGGGGTCTGATGGGAGTGAGACAGAGGAACAGGGGGAGACTGTTCTCAATGCACGCAGGCGTAGATCTGCCAGAAGGCAAGAACAGCTGAGGAAAAAAAGAGCTACTTGGGAGTAAGGCTTCGTTCAACATCAGTTGGTGTATCACAGCAGCTCTGTTCAGCCTTGGTGTTTTGTTTGACCTTGAGCAGCTCCTTGCCAATTAGGAATTTGATAGTGTGCCAAGAAAGATAATGGTTGGTTAATAACCTTGTTGTGGATTTAGTACGGCTCTGAATGGACTTAATTTACGGCCGTTGGAAATAAACAGAGGTTTTTTACACACCATTTGGTTGGTTTCGTTTAATCAAGAGGCCTAGGACAGAACACCCACTGCCACGGGGATTCCCAATCTTTTCTATACCCTGCACCTGTAGAACACTCCTGATATAGTCTCACACCCCTTACAAAAATAAATAATTATATGCATATCATTTGCATATAATTATGCATCAACACTATAATTTTGAAACTTTCGAAACCCTTGGAATATAATTTCGCAACCCCAGGAGGTGTGAGCACCCCAGATTGGGAACCCCGTTTCATACATGTGGCTGTCCTGTCTCTTCTCAAAAACTTCCAGTGATGAAGTACCCACAAGATCTGAAGGCAAGCAGTTCCACTGGTTAATTGTTCTCTCTGTTAGGAAGTTTCTCCTTAATTCCAGGTTGCTTCTCTCCTTGGTTAGTTTCCATCCATTGTTTCTTGTCCTGCCCTCTGGGTGCTTTGGAAAATAAATTGACCCCCCTTTTCTTTGTGGCAGCCCCTCAAATATTTGAATACTGCTATCATGTCACCCCTAATCCTTCTTTTCCTTAGACTGGCCAATCCCAAATTCTGCAGCCGTTCTTTGTATGTTTTAGCCTCCAGGCCTTTGATCATCTTAGTTGCTCTTCTCTCAACTTTTTCCAAAGTCTCATCATCGTTTTTGTAATGTGGTGACCAAAACTGGATGCAGGATTCCAGGTGTGTGGCCTTACTAGGGTTTTATAAAGCGGTTTGATTTTGATTCTAAATCACGTGTTTATTCAACCAGGGATAGTATTAGCTTTTTTGGCTGCTGCCGCACACTGATTGATCAAACATTGGTTTTATTTATCCTTCTGGATTCAATCTTTTGCTTGATGTTCCTTATAGACTTCAGCCCAGGACAGAATCTTTGCTTCAAGCACTCGTTTCTGAAAATGCTGATAACCGGAATACTTTGCAGCTGGCCTGGAAGAAAAATCCAAAATGTAAGCATTCAAATACCCAAGTATTTAATTTTTAATTTTTACTTATTCTGCCACCAAAGACTTGTTTTATAACAAGCGGTAGTTGGGAATCACGATCGCGAGCTAAATTCATGAATTGAAACTTTTTAAGAGCGGCAGGCTGACGAGCCAACTCCTTTCTCCGATTTTAATCTTCTCGTTTCAGATTTATTGGCTGAATATTGCCAGTGGGTTCCCGAAGTTACCCACGAGGAAATTGCTAAAATGTGGCCTCCGGTGAATTGATGCGGTGAATTTTTAAGCCAATTTGCGTTCCTTCCGAAAATGCCGTGAAGATTTTCCTGGGAAAAGCAAGAGCCGTAATTGCACAGGAAAAAGGAAAAACGGTTCAACTTTCTTCGTTTGTCATCTAAAGGAGCGACACGTGTGACGTTTGTGACCTGCAAAAAATAATAATCGTGCAAATCTTTTTGGTTGGGCTGAATGCAACAGCTGTCCAGCGAAAGAATCAATGCACATCCTTTCGTACAAAAGAAATTCAATGTTTTTCAACCTGGGGAACTTTTAAGACTTTTCAACTCCCAGAATCTCCCAGATTGTTTTGAGAATAGACTCTATGGCTGCTGGAACCCATCCAATATTTCGAGCACCTTTTAAGAGGTTTGGACTTCAATTCCCCCGGCTGGCAAAAGTTTGAAAAAACCCCGGATTGCAGTTGTAAAGATCTCACATTCCAATAAGCAGCAATTTACTTTAATCATGGTTTGTTTTTTTTGGCTGAGTCAGCAACCTGAGGCTCTGGAGCCGCATGTGGCTCTTTCATGCCTCTTCTGCGGCTCCCTGTCGCCGGTCAGCTCCACAATTGGACTTTCGGTTAGGTAGAGGAAAAAGGACGCCCTGCTAGGAGGAGACTCTATGGTAGGGGAACCGGACTTCCGGGCAGCAGAGGAAAAAGGACGCCCTGCTAGGAGGAGACTCTATGGTGGGGGGGAAACAGGGCTTCCGGTCAGCTCTAGAATTGAATGGGAGGTTTCCGGTTAGGGTTTGTGGCTCTTTGAGTGTTTAAGGTTGCCGATGGTTATGTTTTCCTCCACAAACCCACAAACCTTGCTTAGATAGGGTTGCTTCACACAAACACCCAGATCTGCAAACATAAAAAGATTTAGCAGAGTACACGCCCTTTGTACATTTCAACTGGACAACGAACTACAGTTAATTCCACGTTTTGTAGAAATAAATGCCAAGAAAGGGAATGCTGTAATAAACCACTGCATATTGGAGAGGGGGGAAAAAAAACCCTGTAGTTTTGAGTCTCTTTTCATCTTTCTTTGCGTTTAAAAGGCTCCTGATGTTCATGGTGGCATTTTCATCCCTGATCCACAAGGTGTCGGAGCCGTTTGTAAATGTGAATGAATGAATGAACATTTTGCTGTCGGTGCTTGGTTATTTATTTCCCTTTGTTTAGACACGCATGCCATCCATTCCAGAGGTTTTAATCTGAACACTCGTGGCTGGCACCACGAGGAGCAGATTTTTCTTTCTGGATATGGCTGTTTTCTGTCCCAGTTGCAGTTGTGAAAATGTCCAACTCTGGGTTTTTGAATTTGATCATCCAGTTGGGAAGAATGCAAAAAAAATAATAATAATAATTTTCAAATATAAGAAGATGGATCTAAATGTTTTTATACCTCTTCTGGCTTTAAAAATCCCCCATAGTAATTATTTTGAAAAACAACAGAATAACTTTCGTGTGGATTCAAAGGGAAGGAAGGGAGAAGAAAGGGATGGGACGAGGGAGGGAGGGAAAGAAAGAAAAAGATGGGAAGAGGGAGCGAGGGAAAGAAAAAAGATGGGAAGAGGGAGGGAAAGAAAGAAAGAAAGAAAAAGAATGGGACAAGGCAGAAATGGAGGGAGAGAGAGGGGAGGGAAGATAGGAAGGAGCTAGAGGGAAAGGGAAGGAAGGAAGGGAGAAAGATGGGACAAGAGAGAAATGGAGGGGGAGGGAAGGCAGGAAGGGAGGAAGGAGGGAAAGAAGGAAGGGATGGGACAAGGGAGAAATGGAGGGAGAGGGAAGGGAGGAAGTAGCTAAAGGGAAAGGGAGGGAAGGAAGGGAGAAGGATGGGACAAGAGAAATGGAGGGAAAGAAGGAAGGGAGAAGAAAGGGATGGGACAAGGGAGAAATGGAGGGGTGGGAAGGAAGGAAAAAAAATAGATGGGAATAGAGGGAGGAAGAAGATGAGGAAGGGAGGGAGGAATAGAAGAAGGAAAGAAAGAATCACGGATTCCGCAACCATCATAAATACCAGAATCTCCTTTGCTAAGCAATGCCGTTACGAAGCAAGCCAGGCCCGATTTTACAACTTTTTTGCTGCCGTTGTTCAGCGGATCACTGCAGTGGTCAAAGAGAATCGCGACGTTAAGCGGACCCAGCTTCCCCCGTTGACCAAACGCTGCTGGGGAAGGTTGCAAATGGCAATTTGTAAATTGCCTCCGGAGGTTCTGGAAGCTTCATCCCTGGAAGCTTCCAAGAAGAGACTGGGCTGCCATCGGTCAGAAATGATGCTTGGGCGGGGGGTTGGACTAGATGACCTTTAAGGTCCCTTCCAACTCTTGTTAATCTGAATCCAGATCCCTTGACACTGGCATGCTGCACCATTCATGCCAGTTGCCAAATGCCCAAATTTGAATCCCATGAATGTGGGGTCATAAGTGCGAGGACCGGTCGGTCATAAGTCACTTTTTTTTGTAACGTGAGCAGAACTACCTATAATGGGATAGAAAAGGGAAAAAATGGACATGCATTTGTCCTGGATGGCGCGTAAGAACCCCTGCCTCAAGCAACGGGTTGGACTAGATGACCTCCAAGGTTCCTTCCAGCCCTGGGATTCTATGGTAGTCCCCGACTTAACATTTAGTTACCGTTCAGAGTTACAACATGACACCGGAAAAAATTGATGATCGTTTTTCACACTTTATGACCGTTGCAGTCATGTGATCAAAATTCAAGACTCTTGACTGCAACCGTCGTAAGTAACTGACTCATACTTACGACGGTTGCAGTTTCCCTGGGGCAACTTGATCACCTTTGGTGACCTTCCGACAATGGGGAAGCCAGATTCACTTAATAACTAAGTTACTAAGTTATAAGCTGCAATGATTCCCTTAACAACCAAGGCAAGAAAGGTAAAAATGGGACAAAACTCAAGTTAGCAACGTCTCACTTAACGACAGAAATGTCAGGTATCCTATAACGCGGTCGTAAGTAGAGGACGACCTGTATTGCAAACCCCGAATTTTGGGGGTTGGGGGGGAGAAAAACGTGGAGATGCCGGGGATTGAACCCGGGGCCTCATACATGCAAAGCATGCGCTCTACCACTGAGCTACATCCCCTTCCCGTCCGAGAGCGCTCCAGCGGGAAATACAAAGCGATTCCATTGCTTCCCCCTTTTCCTCCTTCCAAAAATCTTCCTTTTTCACCCCCCTCTTTTCCCCCTCCCCCTTCATGCTGTGACCCACAGAAGGAAGGAAGGGGAGGCGTTTCTCCCTTCCACTGCCCTTCTTCTCCTACCTGCACCCTCCCCTTTTTGGGGTCTCTTTATTTGGGGGGGGAGGAAGGTTATGCAGGGACAGCTGCAACTTTGGGGGAAATCCAGGATTTGGGCTTCTCTTCCTCTCTGGGGAGCAGGAAAGCCAAAGCAAGCTGTGCGTTTTGACTTTAGGATTTTGTTTTATGGGAAAGAAAGAAGGAGGAGGGAGGGAGGGAGGCGTTAGACAGAGAAAGAGAGGGAGGGAGGGAAGGAAAGAAGGAAGAAGAAAGGGACGGGACTAGGGAGGGAGGGAAGGAAGGAAAGAAAGAAAGAAGAGATGAAAAGAGGGAGGTATGAAGGGAAAGAAAGAAAAAAAAGAGATGGGAAGAGGGAGGGAGGGAGAGAAAGAAAGGAGATGGGAAGAGGGAGGGAGGGAGAGAAAGAAAGGAGATGGGAAGAGGGAGGTATGAAGGGAAAGAAAGAAAGAAAGAAAGAAAGATGGCAAGCGGAAGGGAGGGAAAGAAAGAAAGAGATGGGAAGAAAGAAAGAAAAAGATGGGAAGAGGGAGCAAGGGAGGGAAGGAAAGAAAGAAAGAAAGAAAGAGATGGGAAGGAAGAAAGAAAAAGGTGGGAAGAGGGAGGGAAAGAAAGAAAGAAAGATTGGAAGAGAGAGAAAGGGAGAGAGGGATCGGCACGTGTCCGGCTTAACTGGCCTGTTTCGTAATGCAGCGCTCGAGCCCTTCCTCGTTAGTATAGTGGTAAGTATCCCCGCCTGTCACGCGGGAGACCGGGGTTCGATTCCCCGACGGGGAGGTCCAAAATTTTTCTTTTCAATAAAATAAATCCCCACCCAACCTGCTTTCTTTTCCCTTCATTCCACCCCAGCAAAGCAGATATTTTTCCCCCTCCGCCTTCATTGCATTCTCTGACTTTTGCCTTTTTCCTCAATCATTCATTCATTCATTTTATCGCTCACTCGTCCGTTTGATGCGACTCTGCATCTCACGCAGGTGACACGAGGCGGCTTGCAATAAAAGAGACACAATGCAAAGGATTAAAAACAAACAAAAACACCCTAACATGCAACTCTGCCAACAGGATTTCTGCACCCCCCCCCCCCAAGCTGGCCAGACTGGGAGGGAGGCTAATCTAACACACACACCCGCCCACTGCTAAAGGCTTCAGGGTGGGCCAGGAAGGCAAATGCAGGGGTTTGCCCCCATTGAAGAAAAGTGGGGAGTTAATGCATTGGGGCAGGTTGCAATTTGCAAAAAAAAGGGGGGGGAAGAGACAGAGGGTGTGTGTGTGTGTGTGTGTGTGTGTGTGTGTCAGCCTCCGCGTCTTGAAAGGGAGGACGAAGAGCCAGGATGACATCAGCCGAAATAGCTCAGTTGGGAGAGCGTTAGACTGAAGATCTAAAGGTCCCTGGTTCGATCCCGGGTTTCGGCAGATTCTTTTTCTTTGGGGGGGAAGAGATATGTGTGTGTTATGTTCCAAAATCCCTTCCTTTTTGGGCGGCACCCTAAAAAGAAGCAAAAAAAGGGGGCAGGAGCTTCAGCTCTCTCTCTCTCTCTGTTGCAAAGCATGTGAAGTTACATAGGCTGTAGGGATTCTCAATCTTCTAAATCATGGTTATTAGATTAGATTACAGATTAACAGAGAGTTGGAAGGGACCCTGTAGGTCATCTAGTCCAACCCCCATGCCCAACCATTTCTGACAGATGGCAGCCTCTCTTCTTCAAAGCTTCCAGGGATGAAGAAGGAGCCAGGCCCTTCCAGTCACCCTTCTTGGAGGCAATGCATCTCAATCCCCTTAAGCCACTTTAAGGCCTCTTTCACACGTTTCCAGGGCAAGAAATCTTTTGTTGCAAGAGAAAAGAGACTCAAGCAGACGCGCCAGCAACCCCGAAGGTGCTTTTTTCAGCAGGCAACTGGACTATCTTGTTTTTTTCTTTCAAAGAAATTTCGCTTCTCATCTTCAGCTCTGACTGGATGGTGAGGAATAGACCTTGCTGGTCCTTTGCATCCTTTTATAGGGTCCTTGAAGCACTTGGAGGTTTAGCACGTAAGAATGGATTTCCAGAGAAATTGCAGGCTACAGGAATCAGGTGCTTAGGTAAATATTTCCCTAGGCAAATTCTTGATCTTGTGTTCAAATATTAGTTTACTGTAAAGAAAGGAAAGCAAACACAGAGCTTGAAGGTCTGTAGAGATTCTCAGTCATCCAGGTCGTGGTTTTTTTTCAGGAGGCAGCTGGATTTTCTTCTTTTTTTCTTTTGCTTCTCATCCAAGAAGCTTCTTCAGCTCTGACTTGGGGGGCGGGGAAGGGAAGGATTGCTACTCCTTGCAGACAGCTGGTCCTTTGCATCCTTTTAGAGGGTCCTTGAGGCCACTGGGAGGTTTATCTGTGTCTTCAGGGACACCTGAGTGGTGCTAGAAAGTCCAGTTGCCTCCTGAAAAAAGCACCTTTGGGACAACCACGACCTGGAGGACTAAGAATTTCTACAGAGTCC
>JANHFT010009457.1:29649-42249 GCA_032467955.1 Pseudoxenodon macrops
TGGATTCCAGGCAGATGAGCTGTATTCAAGAATTGGTCTGGCAAAGGTTTTGTATGCCCTAGTTAGCAATACAATCTTACCGGAGAAGACGACAAATGACATCTGGGTCATTTGTTCAGGCATAGCATGTTTTGTGTGTTTTGTGTTTAGGGCTTAGCAAAATATGAATCCAGACCATGCTGTCTAAGAAGGTCCTCTTCATAGATTTGTAATGTCCAAATTCTGAAGCAGTGTGTCTCAAAGTTGGCCCCTTCCCAGTGTGTGAACTTCAACTTCCAGGCTCCTGGCTACGAAATTCTGGATGTTCCGAAGTACCACACATTTTAAAGTGGCCAACTTTGAGGAACACTTATCTGAAACTTTCATCACGGTTACGGTGAAGGCATCTCCTACTGGTTGTATTTCATCATCCTTTCGGATTGGAGAGTGAGACCAGAGCTGGTTTGGGAGAAAAAGATAAGAAAATCTCAGCCCTGCTTTCTCTTCAGCTATCTATTCCTCCTGCATCCGATGTTTTTCGCTTTCGGTATTCTTTTTTTAAAACCAACTCCCCAAAAAGTTCACATTATTCCTCCTTGCCATCAGGAAAGCTGGTAATTAAACAGCGCTTTCCGCAGCAGGGTTTCCCCTCCTGACTGGCAGCTCAATTCGATCCACACTGCTTTTGTGGTGAGCCAGCAAAGGATGAGAGGAGCATCATCTGCTTACAGGCTGACAGCGCCGCGCCTTCATAAATCTCAACATGTCTGGATCCAGAAAATTTCAGAAGAAAGACGAAGGGGGTGTCGGATAAGAGCAAAAGGCAGAAGAAACTGCCAGGACTAGGGAAGTACTTGGACATCAACTCTGGAAGACACCAGGGCTGGGCTTCAGATCCTTTAGCAACGGGTTTGCTGCCTCGTTGCTGGGGTGGGTATGTCCATGGTGGGCGTGGCCTGGTCGGATGCCTGCACCACGGTGGGAGGGGGGCAAACTGCTTCCCCCAGACTCCGGAGGCTGCCTGTTTCTGGGAGGCCCATTTTTTGCCCTCCCCAGGCTCTGCAGGCTTTCCTTGAGCCTCTGGGAGGGTGAAAACTGCTTTCTGTTTTCTCCCCAGGCTCCCCAGGATCAAACTCCTGGCTGTGGGCAGAGTTAGCCTGGCAATACGGCATTCTAACCACCATGGCTCATGATGCACCATTTTGCCCAGTTACAATCATGAGAATTGTAGTCATATATAGATCGATAATACCGGCGAGAGGAAAAGTGGGGGAAAGGAGTGTAGATACTGTGTTTCCCTGAAAATAAGACCCTGTCTTATATTTTTTTGAACCCCGAAAGAAGCGCTTGGCCTTATTTCCGGGGAGGTCTTATTATTTGGGGGTCTTACCTGATTTCCAGCTCTGTCTCCCTAACTCTAACCAGAGGAAATGGCGGGGACCGGCTGCGCATAGGTTTTAATATTTTCGGGGAGGACTTATTTTCAGGGGTTTATTTTAGCGCATGCGCTCAAAAGCCCGATTGGCCTTATTATCTGGGGAGGTCTTATTTTAGGGGGGAAAGGGTGCTGGGAACCCCAAGAGGCGATACACTGAAAGTTCCTCTTGAACTTTGAATACCACCATCCCACGTTGGCATATCAAGGAATCTGGATTGCTTTTTTCAGACGTCTCTTTTTCCTCCGGCGTTTCTCTGATTCTCTTTTGAAATGGGCATCTGTTCCTAATTACCCGAAAATGTTTAATGCTGCCTAAGTCAATTGGAGCACTTGTTCACAGACGATAAATCCTTCATCTCCCCAGCTTTCAACGGACTCCTTCTTGATGGGTCTCAAGGTACAGCAAGAGTCCCAGCGTGACACTGCTGACATCGATACTGAAGTTTAGAGAAGCAGAGAACAAGCCAAATCAGCCCTTCGATTAACGAAGGCTCGGAAGAACAAGCCAAGATGGAATTGTCGGGTTGCCATAAAGGATATTTTCTTCCTTAGCAGGAGGTGTGAAATGGACTCCTGAGAACACGGATCCTCTTTGAAGATTCTGTGGCTAATAGACTTCATCATAAATCATACGCCCAGTCACACTGAGATATATATTTTTTAATTGCATTGTTCAAACAAGGTATAAGTGGTTATCTGGGAAACTATCTGTCAGCCCTTCTAAGTAGACCAAGTCAGGAAAGAAGATCTCACAAGAAAAAAACTAGAGCTTGACTTTATTGAAATAAGCCGGCGTTTTTTCTGACTTCGATAGCAATTTTTTAAGAAGCAACTCCCAGAATTCCCCAGTCGACGTGGGTGAATTCTGGGACTGAGAAGGCCACACATCTTAAAGTTGCTAAGTTTGAAAAAGGTCTGATGTAAGTTAGACGAATAGCGTCGTGAAAACCTGATCGTGTTTTCAAATTTTTTAAAAAATGTCCTGAAAAGGATCAACGTGAAGCATTCTTGAGTGTCTTCCTCACCCTTTCCTGTTTTCCCGAGCTAAGTTCATGGCTTCATAATGACTGATCTGTGTGTTCGTCAAGGCTATTTCCATTCTCCTCTACATCATCCATGGGTGGGAAGGAAATGTAAAGCAACTGAAAAACATGGCTGCTGCAGCAATTTCCCCCAGCTGAGCTTGTTTTT
Organism: Pseudoxenodon macrops; assembly: GCA_032467955.1. Lineage (NCBI taxonomy): Eukaryota > Metazoa > Chordata > Lepidosauria > Squamata > Pseudoxenodontidae > Pseudoxenodon > Pseudoxenodon macrops. Next base: position 32,258 of record JANHFT010009457.1, read on the forward strand.
CTTTGCTTTTTTTTAAAAAGCTTCCTCTATTTATCTGACATTTTAAAGAAAAAAAGAGCTCCTGTCACACTGACTTCTTCACAATGTAGTCTTCTTCACAACGTGGTCTTCTAGTCCAACTAACAAACCCTGTACAATTTCAGACAAATGGCTGTCCAATCTCTTCTTTAAAACCTCCAGTCATGGAGAAAGAAGGAAGGAAGGAAAGAAGGAAGGAAAGAAGGAAAGAAGGAAAGAACGAAAGAACGAAAGAACGAAAGAACGAAAGAACGAAAGAACGAAAGAAGGAAAAAGAATAGCAGAATCACAGAGTTGGAAGGGACCTTGGAGGTCTTCTAGCCCAACCCCCCGACCAGGCAGGAAACCTTATACCATTTCAGACAAACGGTAAGTAAAAGTAACAGCAATTTAGAAAGCACTAAAAAGAAACTCTGGGTAGGGGTCCAAGAGCAGATGGTAAGAAGAGGGAGAAAGAGAGAGATGCAATTATAAAATGGCACATTTCAAGATATATACTCTAAAGCCGGATCTCGGTAAAGGAAGCATTTAAAAAGCTCCTTCGCAAATGCCTTACATGTTGTGATTCTACACCTGGTGCGCCCACTTAGAAGTATGTTGCATTATATTCCCTTGGGATTATTCTCAATCAAGTGGGCAGCCAATTTATCGCGTTTGCATGCACAGAACGGAAAACAGGAAGGGGAGCGGGGAAGCCAATAGAGAAGAATAAAGAAACTTCTATATTGATTAGCTCTCAATGTGCGTTTGACATAATGATCGGAGCTTGCTTTCACTGGGGTTGTCCTCTTTTCTGCCATTTCTGCACCACACTGCACCAAGGAGAGCTCTTCCTCTTCCTTCTCCTCCTCTCCACTAACCCCCCTCCCTTCTAGCACTGATGATGTTACCTAGTTGGGTCATGAAAACATCTGCAAGAAAACCACCAGGCTCAGAGAGCACCAAGGACCCCACAGTCATCATCTTCCTCCTCTCCTCCTCCTCCTCAAGCCAAAGTTGAGAAACACCGATTCTAGCATCTAGAATCCTGCCATAAATGGTGACTTACGGTGCTAAAAACATTGTTATTTGTGGCCGGCTTTGATTCCAGTTTCGTAAGTCTTCTGTTGTCATTAAACGCTCCGCTCAAATGAAATGAGTTGAAGAACGAGGAACCGTATCCCTTTTGAAAAGACCAGCCTGAGGAAGGGGCACAATTTCCATTTGAACCCACGGCCTCTGCTCCGCCTGATCTTTGAACCCAGTGATGGAATTTACACGCCCCCAAAAGTGGATGAGGCCGCCTTCAACTTCCTTCCATTTACAGCGAAATCTTCTCCGAATGGAATGAAGTAACAATTAACGCGATGTCTCCCGTCCCGTTTTGTAATGTTCTCATTCTGTTAGATTAATAACTGCAATTTGGAGACATATATTTTTTGGCAGTGGGGGGAAGTCTCTCGGGCAGCCAGAGAAGCCTAGAATTATATATTCCTTGGGGTTAGAAAAGAAGGATGTTTTTTTTTTAAACTTCTCTCTTTGTTTAGGAGTTGACAAATCCACCACGGCGAGCAGAAACTCTTGCTATTTCTGCAATCGGCGGATTAGACAAGTACGGAATTGCTTGCGGGAGGAAAATCTTTGTTCCCTTTTAGAGTGACCATCAATTTCAGCAGCCAAGAGAGAAGCTCGTGCCTTCCCTAAGCCGCTTATCTTTGGTATTTGGATTTCTTTCTTTCCCGTTGCCACTTCGCTTCCTCTGATCTCCATCAGGCACGAGACAAGACAACTATTTTGGATGGATCAGAATAAGAGAGGATGTTTTTTCCACAACCAATTCAGGAAGGCATCTACCGTGGGTTTTCTTTCCCTAAATCGACTGGAGTGGGTTTTTATTGGTTTATTTATGTTTATCCCGCCTTTATTATTTTTACCAATAACTTAAACGGGAGTGAGTTTCCCTTATCTGTTCTGACCGAGGCTTCTTGATTACACCAAGGGAAAACAAACGGTGTTTAAAAAACCTCTTTTTTATTTACGGCGGCTGGAAATTGGATTCATTTCCAGCCTGGCCAGAGTTATCTCAATGAGTCCTATGGAACTCTGCCAAAGTCTTTCAAGATAAGTCCTTTTAAAAAAAAACCCTCCGTGGGGCAATGTCAAACAAAGTTCAAAACTCAGCAAGCAAATTCAAAACCAAACCAGAAGTCAGAGTCACAGGTGGAGCTGCGAGATGATTTCAAACGAGTTCTGAATGAGTTGCTTCTTGCAACTTATAAATACAGTAGCTCTTCTTTGAAGTATTCTGGGAGGGTCCAACCCCTCCCAGCCTTACTCCTGAGTAGTCCTTTTCCTCCACAGCTGCTCTTTTCTTCTAGCGACCATTAAATTAGTTTGCTATTTTGCTTACTTTCTTGGGGAAGGTGAGCCATTAGTAATTTTAAGCCTGGGATGGGTAACATCTGGTTTATCCCCCTGAAGTTTTGACTCGGTTTCTGTCTCGATGCAAATGACAAAGACAAAAAAAAAAGTCCATTTCTATTGAGCAAATAAATAAAGCAGGACAGGATGAGCTCATGATGGAATACATTTAAAACTGACAGTGACAGGAAATAGACTTGTCAGTGCTGGCTGAATGGAGAAAATAGAAGGGGGGAAAAAACAACCAGGAAAATCACGCTAATGTTTTAATAAAGCATTACTGAAAACGGCCAACGGAATCATCATAATAATAAGGAAAAAAAACACCATCGAAAACCACCACGGAGATATTTACCAAGGACACAAGCCAGTAGACTGAGGATTATTGCTGTTAAATGAAAACTGACAGCATTCGCGCCCCGACGTGTTATTGTAGAAATTGGTGGCACCAACATCTGAAGAATGCCAAGAAAATGCAGCCAACAAGGATGAGTTTGTGGCAAAACCTATCCACCAAAAACTACATGTATAACTTTTCAGAATAAGAGCGTAGTTTTTCTGGGGCGACATGAGAGTTACCGTATTTTTCGGAGTATAAGACACACTTTCCCCCCGCTAAAAGAGGCTAAGAATTCAGACGTGTCATATACTCCGAATGTAGCTTTGTTGAAGCTTTTTTTCCAGACCTAACGAGGTGCTAGCAAGTGAAATGATCTTTGCAGGCTTTTTTCGTTGCTACTCCCTCCGAAGAAGCTTTTTTTTTCAGCCCAAGGTCTTGGCAGGCTTTTTTCATTGCTTCTCTCTATCAGCTGTGCTTTAGAAGCTTTTCTCCCCAGCCCTAATCAGGGGATAAAATAACGTGTTGACGCTGACCAGACTAAGGATGCTAGCCTGATGAATACCTGGTAGACAGATTTTCCCCCCCGTATTTTCCTCCCCAAAAACTAAGGTGCCAACCAATCCGCCTGTTCAGCCTGATCTCGTGTGCCACCGACCTCCCCTGCTTCGTAGCTTGGCTTCTTAAATTCCGCCCTCGAGATGCTTCAATGGCTGGCAGAGCCTCCCGCGTCCCTCAAGTGCCATTCATCGCCCAATGTCACTCTGCGCCCGACTATCAAATACCGAAATCAATCTCTGCAATCAACATTCAATCAAGGCGAACTGTAATTATAGATCTAGGCAAAACGGCGCCCCTGGCAGATGTTCAAATCCATCGATCGACTATTAAAGAGGTGTGCCCAGCAAATATTTGTAGATCCCTAAAGAATATTCCACTTCCAGATTTGCAAGGGAGAGGGGGGGATTTGATTCATGTTCTTGCTAAAGGGGATGTAGGCATTGGGGGAGGGGTATTTTTCCCAGCTCCTTATTAGCCTAAACAGAGTCTGGTAGTCTTGCAAATATAGAGACAGGATTTCTTGTTCCTTTACATCCTTTGTTTCCCCTCAACCCTTTCTGAATTCTTTTAATGCTTTGTTAAATAGACAATATAGATGGGTTGATTCCCACATTGCCCAGAGCTATAAACCACGACTGACAAGCCATGATGGTTGGGGTTGCATAACCTTAAAAAACCCAAAAGCAAATGAAACCACAGGATGGGTTTGTGGGTGGTCTGAGCCCACTCATGCCACATCCAACAATCTGCATATTCAGTATAATCATCGGTACCGTTTACCTTTCCAGTTTTGTATTTGGTAGATTCAGTTACAGGCGGTTTTATAGATTACAGATTAACAGAGTTGGAAAGGACCTTGTAGGTCATCTAGTCCAACCCCCCACCCAAACAGGAGACCCTACACCATTTCTGACAGGTGGCAGTCCAGTCTCTCCTTAAAAGCTTCCAGGGATGAAGCTCCCACAACCTCCGAAGGCAACTTCTGTTCCATTGGTTGATTGTTCTCACTGTCAGAAAGTTCCTCCTTATTTCTATGTTGAATCTGTGCCATCCATTATTCCTTGTCTGGCCTTCGGGTGCCTTGGAAAATAGCTTGACCCATCCAACCCCCTTATCAGTTCCAACCCCCTTACCAGCTCCAGGACAGGAGTCCTTATTTTATACTGGACAAATGGTTGTCCAGTCTTTTCTTGAAAACCTCCAGTGATGGAGCATCCAGAACCTCAGGAGATAAGTGGTTCCATTGACTAATTGTTCTCACTGTTAGGGAAATAGCTCCATATGGAGTGGAATCAAATTGTAGGCCCCAAAGCAACTAATCAAGGCTCACTGCAGTATTCATTGTTAACAGTGCACGCTGGAGAGATTCTTCTCCGAAACAATAGTGGGAAACATACTCCTGCAGACAAAGTAAAAGATAAAGGTTTCCCTGTCCAGTCGTGTCCAACTCTAGAGCACATTCTAGGGAATTTATCTTTAGTTCCAGGTTGGATCTTACTTTCATGAATATCTACCCATTGCTCCTTGTCCTACCCTCAGGTTCTTTGGAAAATAAGTAGACCCCCTCTTCCTTGTAGGACAGCCCTTCAACCATTGGAAGAAAGCTATCATGTCACCCCTAAGCCTTCTCTTTGTTAGGTTGGACCAATGATGGCTAATTTTTTTGTGGTCGCGTGCCAAAAGTGGATGTGTACGTGCACAACAGTGCATGTGTGCGTGCACAACAGTACATGCACATGCCTGAACCCATAATGCAATGTATGTTTGAGCCCTCGTTCACCCACCCCCACGCATGTGTGTGTGACACACACCCCCACGCATGTGTGTGCGACTCCCCACGCATACGCCCTGCCCCCCGTGCCACGTTTTGGCTTCCAGGTTGGTGCAGGAGGCCTTTCAGGCCCAAAATGGGGGTTGTCACAGGAGCCCCCAAAATGCAATGTGAGCACCCCCCCATGCATGTGCCCTGCAGCTAGATAGATAGATAGATAGATAGATAGATAGATAGATAGATAGATAGATAGATAGATAGATAGATAGATAGATAGATAAGATTAGATGGATAGATTGGGCAGATTAAATGGCTAGATTAGATAGATGATAGACAGACATACATACATACAGACAGACAGACAACACGTGGATTCGAAACTCTTATCTTGCCATTTGTTTTTGGACAAATACAAAATGTAGGTGATTACCCTTAATGCCAGGGATGGGCAACTATGGCCCTTTTTATGACCTGTGGATTTCAACTCCCAAAATTCCTGAGCAAGCCGGCTCATGGCTGGCCCAGGAGTTAATGTCCAGAGGTCATGAAGGGCCCATAGTTGCCCACTCCTGCTTAACCTTGGCAACTTTTAAGATACAGGGACTTCAACTCCCAGAATTCCACATCCAGCATGCTTTTGAAAGGAAACCTGCTATAGCAGTGATGGCAAACCTTTTTCTTCTTGCGTGCCAAAAATAGCAGTACATGCCGGCACACAACCCACTCCCCACGCACACTGCACTGCGCATGCGCACATCCCTCTGCATGCTGCCCTCCATTGGGCTATTTTTCGCCCTCCGGAGGTTTCAAGAGGCTTGAAAAACAGCCCAATGGGCAAACCGGAAGTCCATTCCTGAACTTCCGGTTTGCCCGTTGGGCCGTTTTTCGCCCTCCAGAGCTTTCCCTGAAAGCAAAAAACAGCTGAAAATGAAGGTCGAAAATCAGCTGGCCAGCATGGGCATGTGCGCTGGAGCTGACAGGGCAACGCCTCACGTGGCCTCAGAAATGGCTCTGTGTGCCACCTGTGGCACACAGTGGTTTGCCATCACTGTCCTGTAGGAATCTTCACTTTTACTAAGCTCATTTGAGTAGCTTGCCTACAGTTATCTGTAATTGAGCTTTTTCAGCTGCTGCCCTTGTTCCCTAGCATGCATTCCCTGAAACATTGAGAGCTTGACATCTTTATTAGCTTTATAAAGCACCTGCAAAACATCTTTTTTATATGAGCTTTTAAATGTTAATGATGACATTTTTAACTTTTTAAAAAACTTTTTGTTTTAATTGCCATCTTAAGTGGAGGGTTTTGTGTGTTGGTTTTCAATCTGTTATCCCTATAATCTATTCAACGGCTTTGATAGCTGGTGCTACCAGTACATCAGATCAAAAAATATACAGGTTCTCCGTGATTTACAGTTGGGGGTAACTGAGCCTGAAATTATGGCTGTAAATAGTGTCAGCCATTAAGCGGGTCACCATTTGACCACGCCCTGTTTTACAACCTACATTTTGTGACAGTCAATAAAGAATGGGGCAGTCATTAAGCAAACCCATTCTACCCATTTCCCCTGCCCCAGAAAACACAAGTAAATGGTGATTTCTTACCCAAAGCATTGTAAATTGTGGTCATGTGCAAACAACCAAAAATGCAAGCTAGTTGCGAAGTGACCAAAATGTGTTCATGTGACCCTCTGGTAGGTGTGTGTGTGTGTGTGTGTGTGTGCATGAGTGTGGCCATCAGAACTTTGAAACCCAGTTATAAGTTGTTCTGGAGTGACTGGAAGTCAGTCAAGAACTATCTATAGTACAGGATAAAATGTTGAATTGTGCCAAAATGTTATCTTGCCTAATGCCCTGTTTTCCTGTGCAACCAATAATGTGTAGCAGAAATGTTTAGCAGTTAGTAGAATGTCTCCGTTGATGCTCTGTTTCCAATGGTATTTAACGCAGTAAGTCATCTGAATATGGACATTCCTTTTACGCCATCAAAGCTAATAGCTCTTGATAGGCCTTGAACATACCCTATGGCGATTGGTTCTGGAAATTAAAGAATTTAATTAAACAAATTGAACAACAGCTGCATTCACAACCATTTAACCTGATTACTGAATTAACCCAGTTTTCTGGGTTTGCAGAATTCATTGCAGAGAAATCAACCAAGCAGGATGCATATTGGACTAGGCCATAAAGAAACTGACAAAGGTCAACACAAACCATTCTTAGCATATTGTCCAGATGCAAACTCTTAAGTGTTTCAATGACTTGGCCTAAATATATCATGTGAGAACCCTCTTCTCTTACCCAGAATTGTAGATCTTGGATTATTTAATTGGATATCCTGAGAGAAAGAAAAAAAAACTGTTTTAAAGAAGATTTTTTTCCCTTTTTCTTCCACCAACTGGGCTGAATTTAAATTAGCCAATGGTTAAGGAAGCCCATCAACACCTGCCAAAATCATGACAAAGGGTTTTGCTCCAAGTAGGAAACGGTGTGAGTTTTCCGTTTGTTTGTTTCTAAGCACATTTTCACAGGATTTTTCTTTAAATTAAGATTGCATATTTCACATTCCACACACACTGAAGCAAAAATAATCCCTTTGTTTATAGGAAACCTGGGAGAAGTACAGTTCCTCAAGAAAACTTCCTCATTATTGATCATCGGCTAATAATTGGAAATGTTGTAATCTCTTTTTAAGGGCAGGAAATTTGATCCCTAGAAAGCACACATTGCAATTCTGTTAGCTATAAAAATACTGCCGGTTCAGAGTCGCATGAGAAGTGCAGACGCTCGTCACTTCCAGGTGAAAACCCTCTGCGCATGCGCAGAAGGTTTTGTGCATGCACAGAGGGTTGTTTTTGGGCCGAATTTTGGCCGGAGGACCAGTTTGTGGGGGTGTCTAGCCGGCCGTTGCTACCGGCTCGGGAATGGAAATTCCCACTACCGGTTCTAGCAAACTGGTCTGAACTGGCAGGAACCCACTTCTGTATATATATATATATATATCAGCAAAAACCTGGTCCAGGGGGTTTGTTCTAGCAAGGCAGAACTTGTCTCATTTATCGATTTGTTTAAATTGGTTATTTGCATAGGTTTTCAAGCATAACGTTCCTTAAATATTCAATAATATTACATACATGTTCTCCTAGAGTACTGGCTTTTTAATGGAAATTCCCTCCAAGATTATTTTTTTTTGTAAACATACTTTTCCCTGACGCTCTTTTTGTGATGAAAATTTCCCCTTTCCATTCTTATTTTTTTAAATCAACACTTCTCCACCATATTGACTGATTATGTACCATCAAGTCAATTTTGACGCCTAGCTTCCACACAAATAGAATTTTTTCCCCATAGCTATCTATCTTTTTAAGCCTGTTATTTAGGCTCTTACATTTCTTACACAACTCCACCTGTGATGAATGCAATTTCAGAAACAATCCTTTATGGCTGTATCTTTCACAAACAAATTGGTTTAATGTGTGTTTGGGAGGGGGAAAATTTTCATGGGAGTAATACAGAGAGGGTCCATTCGTTGCAATGGCAGAGTCCAGCTTCTCGTGTTGCTGCAAATTTCCGCTTTTAAAACTCCCTGGTGGATTGCATTGACATCCCTGTCAATTCATGACATTTCAGGATAATTCTTGCTCCTTTTCGGAACCAGTAGCATGAAGTCGATAACAACATGGTGTGCTTGGTGTGAAGAACACATTCTTCAAAAAGTTTATAAAATGTCCTTCCAAAACTCCAGAGCACTTGAAACTTCCAAATGAGGCTGTGATAGATGTCTCATGCTACCTTCATGGAAGATTTTTTTCTCTCTTCATCTTTTGACATATTAATTCCATATTAATATATTATGTCATTTCCAAGATTCTGTGCATTCAAATAAAAGAATATCAAAAGTTTCATCTCCGAACCTCAAATATAATTTGCTGGTCCTGTATTTGGAGTGGGGATTTGGGTTGTTTTTTTTTGGGGGGGGAAATGTTTGTAAGCTTTCATTACTGTCCTTAAGCCAAGATGTTCCTTGAGTCTTCAGGAGAACGACAACTGTAGATCTGGAATGTTTTCATTGTCAGCCAGTCAAAGTTTGGCAGAGAGATAACCGAAGTTCAAATAAATAAAATGTAAAAAAAAAGAAAAGACAACAACAATTCAAACACCTTCCCTTATAAGTCTTCCCTGATATTGTGAATGAGAGTGGAAGGTTTGATAAAAATGTCTCCCCTGGTGTGAACTCAGTCTGAAGAATTCTTGAAGGTTGGGCGAGAGGCTCTCTACTTGATAAAATGTTTAATTGTCCACCTTTGACCTGTGCAGCTGCGGAGAATAAGATCCATACCTGATGTGCCTTTATTTTCAACTTCCAAGCAACGTCCTGTCCCTTTGTTTAGGATTGCACCATGCTGGATTATGAGAGAGAGAGAGAGAGAATAAATCAGTATTTGCATCCATCACCTTTTAATAAGTCAGATTACAATTCCCATGCCAGTTGGGAATTTTTGAAGTTGTAATTCAGGATATGCAAGGAAGAATACTACCCTTTTTATGATATTGTCCTATAGCTTCAGGCTAAAAAATTAACAGGTTTGATGTGTTGTAACTGGATCGACCATTAGATGGCAGCAAAGAGACATAACATTCTAATCCTTTCCTGCCCCTAGTGGAAATTTTAAGTTTTGCATCCTGACTTGCTAGCTCTAAGCAATGGTTGATTTTAGATAACATGCTTGATCAGACACTGATTAAAAGCAGCATAAGCCCTACCAGGGGTAAAATCCCTGGGGTGTTATTTCATACTGCAGCCAAATTATCTAGGTAGGACAGTTATATATATAAAAGCCAAATACCACTCACTCATCACAAAATCTCCAGAACGGTAAAGCCTACAAACTTGAAATTTGGCACATA
>JANHFT010009458.1:0-12571 GCA_032467955.1 Pseudoxenodon macrops
TTAAAAATATGATTATAGACTAATCGGCACTAGGGATTCATGTCATTTTTTTTTCATGTTGTAGCAAAGAAAAATTGAATTCTGATACAACAGCAGAAAGTCTCAGCAACTGCACTGTGCTAAAGAAGGGTGATGACCTTCTTGCCCGCCTTCCAATCTGCAAATGAAGTCATACAGCTGTCTCTTCAAGGGGGATGCAAAGCTGTAGCTCAATTCATTCCAGAGGGTGGAGGTAGAACTCTCAGCAGAATTGGGAGACGTGGAAGGGAAATTTCATTAGGGAATCTGGATGAGTAAGTTTTGTTTATTTGGAAGTAGAACACAGGGAAAGACATGAACTGTCTTAGGATAAGATTAAATGAATTGCTCATGTAAGTGCCCAATCTGTTAGTATCTCTCCTCTATAGTGGGTTTTCCAAATGAATTGAACCAGTAAAGTATGTGTGACTCTCATTCTTGCAAGTTTACTTTTTCTCATTTGCTTCCATCTCTCTATTCCAACTTACCAAACATGGTACATACTCCAAAACCAAGGGATAATGAAACTCCCTTGAGTCATTCATTCTGTTATTATTCCTTGTTAACAATCATTAAGTGGTTTGTTTGATTTAGCTATTTTTTGTAAGAAAAATCTGGCATCAGGGTGGCCCACTTGAAATTGGTTTCATAGATTATGGTCCACCTTCTGCACATCCTGAATTAAATACGTTATTTCTGCACAATCTTTCCAACCCAAGTGATCACTATGAATAACGTGAAGCTGAATGTGTTCTACCAACTATATATTATGCATATAAATATGCATAATAGTTCTTTGATGTGTGTTTGTGTGCTGTCTTGGGGCAAAATATCTTGAGTGCTGTCATTGTTTCTCATTGTTTTGTTGGTTATGAGTCAGTGAAAAAGGGTAAATCTGTGTATGCTTCTCTAAACATTTGCATCCTGGTTTACAATTTTGTCTAATGATCACTTTTTACAAAAACTGTAATGTACATTTTTGTACATTATTTAAATATAAACATTTTTGGACAAACGTTTCCCTAATATACATTTCTGCCTGCATTGCAAAGTCTAACAAACTGTGTATTTAAAATAATAAATACATTTTGGTTCATTCATGTACTAGTTCAAAAATGTGAAAATAGACAGATGCACAAATGTATACACATATATAGCTGCAAAATATATTAGATTTCTGATTACAATATCTTTTGATGTAGACAGAATAATTTTTGATAGCATTCTTCCTTGCACTTGAAGAGCCTTCTTAAGTAACTGCAGTTTGAAATAAGAGCTTTACACTAACATCACTTTCTTGGTCCTTGTAGAACAATGGGCACTTATCTTGTAGGTAAGCCAATTCTATAATGAAAGACAAACTTTGTAAACTCAGTGAAATAGATCTAGTGGAGAATCTAAACTCTTGAACAATAAATCAGTGGTTGAGTCCACATTCTGAAATAAGCAACATTTATAAATATTCAATGAAAAAAGCCACCATAATGTATTGAATCATAAAGCCAAACCACACACTAATTTGAAATTGAGCAAACTATATTAGGAATTAACACGATATATGAACTAAGCCAATGTAAAGGAACATTCAGGTCCTTTTCAAACATTATCATTTTAATGTATAACTAAGATTCTAAGGCTTGGCCTAAACATGTGAAATATGTTTGTAACTGATTGAGTGAGAGCCACACATACTTTACTCATTCAATTCATTTGGAAAACCCACTATAGAGGAGAGATACTAACAGACTGGGCACTTACATGAGCAATTCATTTAATCTTATCCTAAGACAGTTCATGTCTTTCCGTGTGTTCTAATAGGTAATTAGGACTGGATGTGGTAGTAGACATTTAAAAAATGGCAGTCCCAGAATCATCACTGTGCAATGTTCTGATCATCATTTCCCAAGTCTTCTGAGAACTGGAAATGTGGATTAAACAACACTGTATCATAGATATTCCTTCCTACGCTCCTTGAATCTAGCAATCTGACTGTTGAATGTCTTATATTTATGGCACTGGGGACTTCAACTTGTCTTCTTTGCTATAAAGTAGGAAATGACCCACAGGTTAATGGTCACTGTGGTAACAGTGTACCTGATCCAGACCACCACCAGTCCAACACACAGTGAAGATTGCATATTAGATCTCCATTTTGTTTTCAGACAGTGATGACATAATCTGGATGAAGGGATATGTAAATATTACTTCCATGTCATGTTCAGACTGCTGTTTCATTACTCTGGAATTTTGCATGGTTATTCTCCAATGCAGGGAAGTAGGACCTCTTTGTTTGCTCTACCTCAGAAGCCTATAGATTTCAGAAGCAGCTTGCAGTTGTTTTTGAGGTTCTGATGTATCATTTGCAGAGGCCTTAGACATCTATTGGAATGAAAGGTTGACAGTGGTCATGGAAAGGATGTGTGCATGCTTTCTCTTCATATAGACTAGAGATCTCCCTGGTTTTCAGAGGAACACCTGAAGATGAAAGGGCAGAAGTGATCCCTAGAGCTGGAGAAGGACAAAGGGACCATGGAGGAATGAAGTTTCATGGAATAGATCATGAAGAGGCACAGTCGAGCTTGATTATTTGGAGAGAATTTGCGCCTATTTGTCCCAAGGGAGTAGAGAAAGGCCTAAGAACCTGGAGCCATATTCTCCTTGGTGTCTCAGTAGACTTGGATACCATTGATATCCATTGATATCGTTCTGCAGTGACTCAAGATATTAAAAGTGAGTAATATGGTGGTGTGATGGTCCTCTTTCTTCCAGGATTATTTCCACTTAGTGTTGGTGAGGGGGAGATGTCTAGTCAAAGCTTCTGCTTTAAAAAGGCCCACAGTTCTCTCCCCCTCTCTTATTTCACATTTACATATTTCTGTCAGCTGATGTCAGGTGAAGTGCAGGAAAATATATGAGCACTTCAGTATACCATGTAACACCACTACTGGGTGAACTGCAGTGACTTCCAGTAGACATTTCAAGGTGCTAGTTGTCACCTATGAAGCACTTCATGGCATAGGCTGGGACTATCTGTCTCCAATTATTTCTGCCCATCCCATGAAATTCAACAGCATAGGCATATTTCAGGTTCTCTCAATTAAATAATATTGCCCAACAGGACTTAAACATAAACTTTATCTCTATGCTTACCCTGGTAGAATAGCATACTCCTCAAGATTTAGATAGTCCTGAAGCTGCTGGCTTTCTATAAAAGGTTCAAAAGTTCACTTTTGCCATAGGTATTGAACTGAGCTCATTTTTCAGACAGTTGGGGATATGAATACTTGTATTGCCTTACTGGGGAATGTTTGGGATTTTTTTTATTTTATTGATAATTTCAACATTGTCCAGAGTCTTATATAGAATGGGCACTCATGTAGATCAAATTAATTAGTCATTTCTAGAGTATCTAAATAGTGATGATCTGAGAATTCAACACCTCCACCATAATTCACAGTTACACATACAGAATGGAAATTCTTGCTTGGTTGCCCAACATACAGTATATTATATGTTTGAGAATCACCTGATAAAGGACAATTCTTCCTTTAGGTAAGAACTTTATTCCCTCTTATGCACTTAGGTCTCTATGTGTCTTCGGCATGTGTATATTTAAGGAGTGTTTCACAAAATGTTTCAAATCTGAAACATTTCAAATTAAAATATTTTGCATTTTTCGGTTTAGTGGTCAGTGGAAGAAAAAACCAGACATCTGTAAAACTTGCCTGCTGTAAAGCTCATGGCATAAAGTGGAATTTTGCTCCGGGTGAAAAACCATTATATTCACATCAATTGTTTTCCTTTTGAAACCATAATATTGGAGTGGTGAAATTCAGACATAAAGCAAAATAAAAACAAAACAAAGGCTGGTGTCAGTTTTCTGGGTAAGCATCCTGCTTAACAGAAATTAAATTCATCACACACACACACACACACACACAAAAGGAAGATGAGCAATTCCTTTCTGAGATCATATATCAGTTGGAAATGTATACATTTTCTAAATTTTCAATCAATTTGCATCAAGCAAGTTTAGCTACCCAAATGCCTTATTTTGACAAGAGTATATTTTTCACAGTCTGCAAACCCATCATGTACATTGGTATGACTTTTCTTGATTTGAAACACATCCTATTTCCTCACTTTCCTAAACTAGTATGTGATGGTTTTCACTGGTTTTATGAATTTGGAATTAAAATCAAAACATGGTTTCTTTCTATAATCATTCCACATAAGTAGAAATAATAATTTGTCAGTTCAGGAAGCAGGGATAAATGATCCTTTATCAAGCTCCAGAAGAAGGAGAGAGAAACCCTTACTTCCCCTGGAGGGTGGAGGAAAGGACACAACCTTGAAAGGTTCAGTCTTAACATCAAACCATGGTTCATTGAGAAGTTGGGTTTGTTTATAGTTAAGGAATTTCTAATTCTTATCTAATTTTATAGATGTTTCACTTTTATAGAATATGCTTAAGAGCTACAGGGATTCCTGGAAGGCTGCAAATCAGATCTCTTTTCTTTCACTGCCTCCAACTCACTATTATCACTAGATGGCAATATATCCCTATATAGGTTACCTATTCCCAAGCTGGCAGCTGAACATTTCAGTTCTAGTTCATCTCTTACCAGTAATATCATTTCAGTCTCATAGCAAGTGAGTGCTAGTTCTGGGCCAGATTCCAATGGAGATGAGCAACCATCCCTCATCATGAAACAAAAAAAATGGAGTTTAAAGATAAAGGCAAAGAATATGGGGTAGACTTTCCTACGTTGAGAATGGAAATCCCACAGAAGGTCATTGAGAATTTAAAAAAAAGCTAAGATCCTGTGGTCTTCCACATTCAGACAAACAAGCAGGTTCTAGCCAATCAACCAGACATTGTAGTAGTTGATAAGAAGCAGTGGTGATAGATGTAGCAGTGCCAAGTGACAGCAATACCGGGAAGAAGGAATATAAGAAATGGGAGAAATACCAGGGTCTGAAGGAAGAACTTGAGAGGATGTGCAAAGTAAAGGCCAAAATAGCCCAGAGGTAGTAGGAGCAGTAGGGGCTGTGACTCCTAAGCTGGAAGAGTGGCCCCAACAGATCTGAGGAATGACATCGGACCTCTCTGCCCAAAAGAGTGCAGTGCTAGGAACAGCTAAGGGCCTGTGCAGAACAAATTCCCAGGCCTCTAGTAGAGGACCAAGATTGAGGACACATACCACCCACAAGGGTGAGAAGGGAATTTTTAGTGTTTTGGTAAGTGTGTGTGTGTGCGCGCACGCATGTAAAATAAGTAGTACAAATGTTTTTATTATGCTTAGTGGCCTTCATCACAAAACAAAAAGAAAGCACATTAGAATGTAGCATAAGGTGTGATTGTATCATAGCAAGTGAAAACACTAGCCCATTTCATAGCTGGTGCTGATGTCCACTTTTAGCAAAGTGATTAGGTTACAGTGTAGAAGTAGGGATCTTCCTGTCAATTAGTTTAGCTCTAAAGAGGAAGGTTTAATGATCTAATCTTCTAGAAGTGTCCAGGATTCCACATTCTTTTTTCTAGCATTTTATATCTCTTTTTACTGTTTAAGTCTATTAAAATGGACTGAACAATTACCAAGAGAGTTATTTAAAAATCTAAGGAATTTAGTTAAGTAGTGTTTTTATTTAGCTTCCTGAAAAAGAAATTGAAAACTTTTTCAAAGAAGAACATTTGGGAAAAGCTGATAGGGGGGACTGTTTTGCATTTCTTTAGTGTGAGATGTCCAAGTATGAAATCTTTGGTATGAGATTCCATGTCTATAGCCTTATTCACCAGCTTGCCACCCTGTAAATAATAGCTGGATATTATTATATAACAAATATCCATTGGATATTTGTTATTTCTAAAAAGAGAATTCTGCTTCTGAGATAGAGGAAATTGAGGTTTTTTCCCCCTTCCCCATGAGAAATCCACTTAATTTCTCTATTAGCAAATGTCTTGAAGAATTTTAAAAGGCCATTTCATCAAGTGATGCTCAGGGAAAAGTCAGATGCACCACCCCAAGGTTGGGTTCTACTTACCTTCCCTACCAGTTCAGAGTCATGCTGGAAGTGCGTATGCGTGCGCACTCATCACTTCTGGGTGAAAATCCTCTGCGCATGTGAAGAAGGCTTTGCGCATGTGCAGAGGGTTGCTTTTCAGCCGATTTTCAGCTGGAGGATAGCTTCGGGGGCATGTCCAACTGGCCGTCACTGCCAGTTCAGTGAGCGGGTAGAAATTCCCATTGCCGATTCTAGCAAACCGGTCTGAACTGGAAGGAACCCACCTCTGGACCACTCCCTTTGTAAGATCTTGGATTCTTCTCTTTAGGCATTTGAGCTTAGTTGGTTTGGAAATGGTTTCTTGTTGTGTTTTTGGTTTTCTTAGGGGGAAAGCCTATGTCAACCACATGTCAGATCTTGCTATTTCCAAATACCTAAACTGCAGGAATGAGTGAATAGGCGATGTCAGGGATGTCAAACTCAAGGCCTGGGGGCCGAATCTGGCCTGTGGGGTTCTTAGATCAGGCCCAAAGGGCCGCCCCGGAAACAGCAAAGGACTGGGCCATGGTGCCTCTGCCAACAAAAACGGAGCTTGAGAGAGCTGTGTGCGGCCCTCCAATGCTTTGTTTTTGTTGGCAAAGGTTTGTAGGAGGCTGTCGCAGCTGAAAACGGAGCTGGGGAACCCATTTCCGCTGACAGATCGCTCATACCCCCAACACGAGTGATGTCAAGCTGGCCACGCCCACCCTGGCCACAGCCAACCCGGACCCCCTAAGGTCAAACACAACTCTGATGTGGCCCTCAATGAAAACGAGTTTGACACCCCTGGGCTATGCAGTCTCCTACACCAAATAACAGTTTATTTTCAGCTTATCTCCCAAATGGGCCTTCTCTTGTATTTTGTCATTAGATATAATTTTTTTCCTATTAGTATCAGCTGTTTCTATCTTTCAGTCTTCCAGGATCAGGTCCCATTTTAACCTATTATTCTGTTTGAAAGACATATTGACAACGTTTTAAACATCATATACCTTTTTTTGTTCTTCAGGGTCCTTTCCTTTCTTCTCTCTCATTATGCTACATTTTCATGTCAGACAATGGGGTGCTGCAATTGATATGGTTCATATGTTATTGTAAAGTCTCACCTACTTAAACATCCTATTTTGAGTCAAGAACGGGATGACTTTCTATCACATGAACACAGTATGGACACAATAATGCAGTGTAAGTCTGTCAACTATACTTTTCACTTGCTTTTGTGTAACTATCACCTTGCCCTCACTCCAGTTGTAGACAAATCAGTGTTGTACAAATGCCTTGGCCTATAACATCTGCAATTCCTAGCTATTGGCTTTTATAACTGTGGTCAATGGGAGCTGATCTAAAAGTTTGCCTATTCTGCTACATTGGAATTCTATTTGATTGGAATATATTAATTATTCCATAGTTAACTATAAAAACTGCAGTCCTTTATAGTATGAGGATCAATGCATCTTGTTGTGGTTATTATTTTCAGCCTGAGGGAGTAAAGCAAACTGATCTACACTGATTCAGACTGCCAGCCCTTCTAAGCTAACATTTTCTAACTTGACTGGTAGCAGCTCTCTAGGGCAGTGTTTCTCAAGCTCAGCTAATTTAAAATAGGTAAACTTCAACTCCCAGAATTCCCCAGCTAGACCCAGACTGCCTGAAGAATTATGGGAGTTAAAGTCTACTGAGGTGGAGAAACAATCGTTTAGGGTTTTTGATTCATTGCTTCCCAGGCATTCCATAGATTAAATCAGAAAGTTTCTGTAGGCAAAGACTGTGCTGGATCCCTAAGCTGTACCTCTTTCCCCAAATCCTGAGTTAGACAAAAAATGTCAGTACCTCCTCTGCAGCTTCTGTTCTATTACTGGGAAGTTTTTACTGCCAGATATATATTTTTTTGGGTCTGGAATAAAAAAAAGGAGCCAAACCAGTGTTGAAAGTGGCTAAGCTGCATTGAGGAATACATATCCTTCTCTTGGTACACATTAACATTTAGGGAGAATGTGTTTTTCTGCAGTTTGTGAGGGGTTGCCCAGTTGCCATTCAGTTGCTTTCTTTGGTTGCTTTCCAGAAAGGTCCATGAGAATCTATTGCAGAGAAGGCAGAATAGTAAAAGTCAGCCAGGCTGAATTTACAAAGTAAAGCCTGGTGCTATAATGGTGATTATTTGGGTACTTCATTTTTCTCTGAAACTTTAGCTGTGGGACATGGCTGGAGACAAGACACCAGACTAGATGGACCAGTGGTCTGGTCTCTTATGAAAAATCTGAACTTCTTTGAAACTGATGAGGGCCCTTCCAAACCACAAATTATTTCCAGAAACTGAGGGAGAGCTTTGGTGAATGAAAGAGGGAAGGATTGCATATGGCACAATTGCCGCAGAGGGAAAAATGACTTTGAGGTGAAGTCATTGTGCAGAAAACAAGCTGCTTTCAACCTCCTTTTACCAGAACAGTTTGGATTCAGAGTACTTGAACACACAATCATCAGGACCATTCACTAGAGATGCATATGAACCATATTGGGGTGGGGTGGGGTGGTTGAGCTAAAAAAGTAACAAACCAAGATGCCAGTATCTGAAATCCTCAGAAAGGCAAGTGGAATAGAGCTTCTAAAAGATTCTAGTTCAGATAGGCCTGAAGACCCTGTTTCAGTTCCAGGTGAAAGAAAGAACATTTCATAGAAAAGATATTTAAAACGTTGCTTTATCAGTTTCACCGTTCACTAAACTTTGCTTAACTTTTGTGCAACTCTCTCTGGCTCCTTTCTCTGGCCTTCACCTTTGAGCAATATTGATTAGTTGGTACTTTGCTTGGCATTTGATCCCAGTCTTTTGATTTGCTAGCCTAACAAATGGCCTATGATAACTTTTCAGAGATTTCAATCTGAAGTCACTTAGGGCAATGTCTCTTGAATCTCTTGGAATAGGTGAGAAGATAATTGAATCTCAAATGTTTTATTTTTAAAGTTTTATTTAAGCTATAGGCCGCCCATTCCTAAATGACTCTGGGCCAGAGGTGGGTTCTGAATTTTTTTACTGCAAGTTCGCTCAGGGTTGCACCTAGAGCATGGGTGCGCGGGCGGGGCAAGCAAAAAATTAGTTTCTGCGCATGCGCAGAAACAACATTCAAAATGGCGGCACCCACGGAGCCACCGAAGGAACTGGCTCCGTGACATCATCACAGTGTTACTACCTGCTCTATAGAACAGATAGGAACCTACCTTTTCTCTGTGCAGCTTACCACTGATAACCCAAAGTGTTAAAAGAAATGCAGTTGACCAGAAGAGCAAAATGCAAAACAGATAAAAATAAAACATAGCAAAGCAAAACAAGAAGGAGGCTCCAAACTCACCATATTCCCAAGACCTGGAACAATGGCTAGAGCTTCAACAATTTCCTGGTGGGTGGGAGTCACACAAATTAAAATGTGTGTGTGTGTGTGTGTGATGGGGGTAGAGATATTCCATTCCAAAGGGCAGGAATTACAGCAGAATAGGTCTTCTTCCTGGGTCCTGCAAGATGATGTTCTTTAATTGATGGAACCCAGATTGCATCCACTCTGCTGAACTGAACTGGATGGGCAGAGGTAACTGGAAGTGAGTGATCCTTCAGGTAGATGGTCCCCATGTCATGAAGGGCTTCCTAGGTAACAACTGGTATCTTGCATTGCACCCAGAAACCAATTTACAACCAGTGCAGCTTGCAAAGTATCAGGTTCCTTATGAGAAGTCTTTAGTATTAGAATTGTATCAAGGTTTCATTTTCCTCCTCGTAGATTGATTGAACATTGGTTCAGTAGTGAAAATTATAGTTGATGAGGCAGCAAATGTTTTACCTATCAAAGATCTTAGATTCAGACCCTGAAAAACAGCTGACAGCATTGTAGACAATACTGAATTTAGTGGTCTGAGTTGAGGGCAGCTTCCTATGATCCTTTGATTTGTAGGGCTTTTCTGGTGCTTGGCATATAACCATTGGCTGTTGCAAATGAATCATTTCTCTCTTGTTCCCTTCTCTACAGAATTATGTGAAATGGACTTGTCTTTCACTTCAAGAAAGAATGGGAATATGTGTACTATACTAGGATTAGTAAGGTTGGCCTGATTAAATAGAATAAATTAAAGAATTAAATGGAAAGATTAAAGATTGAAAGGTAGTATTATTATGCATGCTTAATCAATGTTGCAATTGGCATTAGAATGATACATTGAAATTCGACTTTGGACCTACCTAAGTGTAGTACATAAAATCATCTGCTACAATGTCCTTCCTGTCAATGAATATTTCAGCTTCAACCAAAACAATACAAAAGCACACAATAGATATAAACTTAACGTAAACCGCTCCAAACTTGATTGCAGAAAATACAAGTTCAGTAACAGAGCATGGAATACACTACCTGACTGTGTTTCTTCCCCAAACCCCAAAAACTTTAACTTTAGTCTGTCTACTGTTGACCTCACCCCATTCCTAAGAGGCATGCATAAGCGCACAAGCGTGCCTACCGTCCCTGTCCTATTGTTCCCTTGTATCCGAATATATCTCATGTATTCATAATCTTGTCTATACTTATATCTGTTTTCTAATATATGCTTGATGAAATAAATAAATAAAAAATACTGAATAATTAAATAATGAAGGTTTATATCTTAATACAAATAAGAGTATTAATACTAGGAGTATATAAGCTTAATTAATGTAACAAATGTTACTGATATTAGTATAGTTATTATATCAAAATGAATGATACCCAGATGCTACACTGTTCATGTATTGATGTTGATGTATATATAAAAATAAAAATAAAAAGATATAACAATAAAAAAAGAATGGGAATACCTAGTCATGATGTCAACGCTCTGGACATCAGTCATGAAACACTGCTTATAGAAACAGAAAATCGACCACAGAAAAAGACATAGTGGTCCATCAGGTTTATCCTTGTTTATCTGAGTTTGTTTTTTGTTTTGTTTTCTTTTTAATTTATTAATTTATTAATTTTAATTATTATTTTTATTTTTTATTAATGTTTTTTATTTTTGTCAGACGATGGATATGTGTTTATCCCTGACATATTTAAATTCAATTACTGATTGTTGATCCCCCAAATCTGCTGGAAGTTAGTTCCAAGCGTTCACTACCCTTTCTATGAAGTAATACTTTCTAATATTACGCTTGAACATCTCTCCTGACAGTTTGAGGTTATGCCCCCATATTTTGCTTATATTTGTGTATTTATATAAAATACTGCCTTCTATAACCTTATTCACAATGTATTTAAAGGTTTCAATCATGTTCTCCCCTCCCCTTATTAGATTGTTACATGTTTTTGGGATGGGATGGTAAGAATGAAATAATAATTTGATTGTCATTTGCTGTGAATATTTATACATTGGATTTATATTCCTCCCTGTTTTCCAACTAAGCCATGGCTCATTTTAAGTATGATTTGCTGACTAAGCCAAAATTGTCTGGTTGCACTCATTCATAATCTGTATTTTGCAAAGAACAAGTGAGTGGATCCACAAAATAGGATTAACTGAAATGAAACAAGTGTTGATGTTTTGTGTTTAATTAAGTTGGGTAGGGAAAAAAGTCCTCTTTTCTTCCCATGGTAAATATATTAGGAAGGAGGACAATCAACTTTTATTATTTGGCTTACTCAACAGGTGCTCCATGATTCACATCACCTTTCTTAACAGAAGTTAGATATTTCTGTTTATATCAATCCTTGGATTCTGACTAAGCAACTTATTGAGAGAAGGGGGAGGGGGAGAGAGAGAGAGAGAGAAGGTGGTATTCATAGAGTAATTGAACACATTTCTCAAAAACATGGAACTTCAACTTTAGATCTGAGCTTTGCATGACTGAAACTTGTTGACCTCCTATACCATCATTTAGAAACTGCTGCCAACGCGAAATATGTAAAGACTGGATATGTTGTAAATCCATGTCTTAAGATCACAGCTTTAATTTTATTAATGAAGCTCAAAAAGAAACAGATGAGGAAAATGGCCTTTCTCATTAAAAAATGTATTGCAGCTGCTTCAGAGCTGACGTTTTTGTTTGTGAGTGCACACACACTGGCTAATACTTGGTGACTGCAAAGAAAGACAAGTCTTTAAAAATGAATGTTGAGGCTTGAACCTATTAGTCAGATGCTTGAACCATGCACTAAGAAGACATAAGACTTTATTCCAATGGAAATATGTTTTTCCCACTGGGGTCTTTTATTTTTAAGATAAATTCTATGTCCTTGTGTTACATTATTTAAATGTAGATATAAACAATCCCCCTCCCTCCTTCCCTCTCTCTCCACACACACACACACACAGTTTATATCTACATTTAAATAAAGTAACACAAGAACATAGAATCTATCTATGTATCTATGTATCTATGTATCTATGTATCTATCTAGCTATCTAGCTATCTAGCTATCCATCCATCCATCCATCCATCTATCTATCTATCTATCTATCTATCTATCTATCTATCTATCTATCTATCTATCTA
>JANHFT010009458.1:12671-42280 GCA_032467955.1 Pseudoxenodon macrops
TACACGGGAAAAGACCCGAATACGCCAAGACTTGCATACCTATACCCGTGAAAACCTACGAAAACATATATATATATGTATTTAGTTGCTTATTCACACTAAACCCTGAGTTTTTAAAAGCCAGTTTGCATATTGTCTTAACAGTATCCTGTAGTCCACAAGTTCTGGATTCACATACAGCTCCATCCAAATCCTTAGCTGTGATATATGAAATTTATCTTTCAGAATCTAGTTATATTTACAAGTTGTTTAATACAGAACTGATTAAGCATTTATACTGTGCAAACAAAAGCAAAAAAAAATAGATAGAAATCTCCTTATGTCATATACATTTAATTCATGTATGTATTAGCCTGGTTGCTTAGGACATTCCAACTCTTCAGATTTCAGTGATCATAGCTGACATTTAATAAAAACAGCCATCAGAATTTTTTTTATTGTTATTCTGCTTGTAAATTTACCAGGAGTGAGAGAATCTTGCAACATTAATCCAGCCCCTCATTGCTACATGCTTGGCCTACTGCAATGGGATTGCCTTGGGAGACTATTGCTTGGTCCAAAATGCAGCAGTCTGCATGATGATGGATACTCACAACATAATACATCTGAGCTTCATGTCTTGTGCTGGCTCCTGGTTGGTTTCCAAGGACAGCTCAGCATTCTGCTTTTGCTCTCCTTGGCTTAAAACAGATACACTTGCAGGAACAGCTTTTTTACCCAATTTTGGCTCACTCAATTTGAATTTCTTGGAAGAACCTGGTCACAATCCTTCACTTTCATGAGATAACTGGCCTGGAAGCTCCTATGTGTGCTTTTTTTGTGGATTGTTTCAGGGGTGGGTTGTGGATTGTTTTGCTTCCAGTTCGCTCAGAGTTGTGCCTTGTGCACGTCTGCTCAGCAATAAAAAAAATAGCTTCAGCGCATGCACAGAAGCAAAAAACAAAATGGTGGCACCCATGGAGTCACTGAAGGAACTGGCTCCGTGACATCATCGGTGAGTTACTACCAGTTCTAAAGAACCGGTTAGAACTGGTAGGAACCCATCTCTGGTGTACATTTACTCTGGACCTCCTCCATTCAATTTGCCCTCCCATTCTATTCAGTTTCTTAATGATATTAAAATTGATTTGTTTCAGCTATGTTTGGGGACAATAAGCTGACACAATTAGACTGATTGTTGTGTGATCATTAGCATTTGATTATTGCTTTTATATTATGTTTTACCAATAATTTTAAATGTATACAATGGTACAGAGGAATTATGGAAGGTCTTTTTGACTGCAGTGGAATACAGATACAGGTGAAATTACTTAATTTGCAAGTAAGTGCTATATTACTTAGTAGAATTATTCAATTATGTAACTGAGCATCAACTATTAAGGACTGGCATCATCACAGCTAAAAAAAAATTCTGTCTATTTCATAGGACAGCAGCAGTTCAATATCGCTTTAGATGAAAATCAATGAAGTATTATAGCTAGAATAGTAGATTCCTTAGGCAAAACTTTGCATCATTACAGAAGTTTTGTATATTTTAATTTTGTTTCCCTCTTCTAATATATTCTATTAAAACATGAAGATGAACGTGAAGATGAAAAATCCTCTTTAGAAGATAGTTAGGTCATATAAAAAGATAATCATGGAATCTTTTCTTCTTCTGAGTTGCGGCCTTTATGGATTTCATTAAAGAAAAGGAAGAACATCCATGTGAGTCAGTTTTTGGCAGACTATAAAAATGTTTTGGTTCTGGTTTAATGATTTTTAATATGAGATTGATTTCTCTGCATGCTTTAATTATTGTGCTGCTGCTAATTTGCATTGTTTTTCCGAGCAATCCTATGACTGTCTATTCAGGCATAAATCACAGTTTATTCTGAAGCTTGATCCAAGTGACAAGGTGCAGAATTGCAGCTATCATAAATCGTTTTCATTCTTTTTTTTTTGTACACCAACATAGGAGCTCTTCTTAGTGTGTGTGTGTGTGTGTGTATGTCTATAAGAGCTCAAATATTTCAGTGTATTTCGTCATGAATACTTCTCTCCATTGCTTCTCTCTAGCTAATAGAAATTTGTGGCAGTGATATATTAATAGATACCAGCAAGTAGCAAATTCAGGCATGCTGCACAGGGCTTTCTTTCAGTCAATAGTCAAAACAGTAAAATGCTTTTTTCAGTGGTTGCAAAAGCAAATCTCTAAAGTCATCACTGTTCATCAATTGGTTTGGAGATTTTCTTAAAGCTATTTCTACGAGACTAAGTCATGTAATATTTAGTACCTATTAAGAGAATAGTTTCCTTCCCTCCTGCTCCCACTGTCAGTGACCCTCAGCCTGACACCACAGACTTAGACATACTAGCTAATGCCATATTGTTTCAATTACACAGACTGAAGGATAGTGGTAAGTATTGCAATAATAAGTAAATGTTAAATGACTGTATGCAGAAAAGTATGTTACATGCAGGAATAAGGGCTCAAAAATGGAAGACGGTGGGTAGAAAGAAGGAAAAGCAGTCTTTCAAGAGAAGAAATTCATATGGGAATAGTTTAGATTCAGGCAATTAATGCTTGAATCATCTTCTGTTCAGATTTTTCTTCAGATTGACCAAGAAAAAATGCATATTTTCCCAGGATCTAACAAAGTGTTTTCTTGAGGATATTTCTCTGTTCTTCTGTTACTGCCTTGCTTTTAGGACCACCCTCAGCCTCATATTTTTCACAAAGAGTTGAGAACTCCCTGTACAAGCTTTAAAAGGCAGAGAATGGATAGTTTTCAGTTCCAACAGGAGTTCAAACTCTTAGGTTAAGCTGCTGTTTTATGAGGATCTCTTTATGTCAAAATATGCTGGCATTACTTATGGAACTAACATTAAAATGAAAATAATGAAACAGATTGATGTTGTTGCCTCTTCAAAATCTGGCCAAAGACCTCTTTAAGTCCAGCATGATCCGTCCTTATTCCCTTTATCTATTGAAAGCATATGCTTGATTGGCAACCTTGAACCCTAAGGATGGATAGAGAATGATGGTCATGAAAGAGCCTTTTCTTATGGCCACAATTTCCACTCCAGGATAGATGGAATGTGAATGCCTTTGTGTTAAATTGGAAAAGAGAGAGAAGTTAGGGATACTTATGTAGTAGCACTGAGTACAACATGATTTTTTTTTTGAGCCGAAGATAAGTAGTGGAGTTTTCCATGTGTCTTGTTATGGGTAACTTCAAACTCTACTTCTTGGTGTCATGTTTAGCAAGGGCTTCCATGAAAACCATTAATTTGTCCCAAGTGATATTTTGTCTAATGCACATAGATGTATATCTTATAGACCTTATGTTGTGAATGGGTGTTTTGTGGGAGTGGGTAGTATATGAAATAGGTATGGAAATAATTTAGGCCTCTGGATAATTTCCTGATCAGATGCTACCAAAGACCAGGCATCATCTAATGGATCCAGATGGTTTCTAAAAGGCATTTGAGCAACTTCTCAACCATCTGTTGGGCAATTCAATTAAGAATCTAGTCAATGCCTGGAATAGGAAAATAGCTAAGTCTCTTGATGTGATTACTGTTGAACAACCTCTTCCATTTAGCCATTCCCAGGGAGGTCTCAAGGATAGCACTGGTTTACTAAGGACCTCCAAGAAATGAAATGATGGAAGAAATGTCTGGAAAACTGCTAGATGAAGGTGATAAGTTATTCTGAAGGTGTAGCACGCTCACTTTTCTGTTCTTTGTGTAATGGCTTTATTACATCACTCCTTGATGTTCTGTCCTCGCTACATGTTACTATGTGTGCAGCTTGACATGCAGCTAAACCCACCTATCCTCCAATAAAACAGACTGTGTATGTAGATCTGGATACTTTATTAAAGGAACAGGATGGGTAAAACTGGGAAAAATAGAAATATATACAATAAGAACCCAAATACAAAATAAGCAGTGTTGAGTTACTGGAAAGCCTAACAATTAACAAATGCAGATAAATCTAAATCTCACCAGTGATGCTGTGTATATGGAATGTGGATTTTTGTCCTCAGATATTCACCTATCACCAACATGTTTTATTGAAGCCTCAAGCTAAGACAAAAGAGTCAGGGTTCACAGGTAATGTTTTTTAGTTGCTCTAAACACCTGCTCAAATCTTCATTTGCTTCATTGTATGTGTTGGTATGTGTAATCCTGGGAGGGATAAATGAAGAATACCTGTTACTGTCCAGCTAAAGCAAATAGGAACATATATTTGGCAGCAGGGATTATATGAAGAAGCTAGGAATAAACACTTTGGTGACAGTTGCAATGGCATCATTTCATACTGCATGAGAGATGGCAATGGTTAAACTGTTGTTGGATTTTGTCAGGAAAAATCACATGGATTGGCAATATACTAATATTGATGGCATAGTGCCAGATGATGGACCCTTCATGTTGGATGGCACTCAACATGCTACTTAGGAAGAGATGAGGATCTTTGGGAGTACTAATGATGTTTGTGATATGACTTGATGAAAGATTTCAGGATGTTGCTATACAGGGGAAAAAACCAACCTGAAACTGTTAAGAATCAGAGTGTGAACATGGAGTGTAAGAAGCATGAAGATAGGAAAGTTCAACACAGATTCAGTTTTACCACGTAGTTAAAATGAATCAACTACACAGTAACCAATAGAATGGAATGAAACAGAACAGTATGGAACAGAACAGAATAGAATAACAGAGTTGGAAGGGACCTTGGAGGTCTTCTAGTCCAACTCCCTGCTCAGGCAGGAAACCCTATTTCATTTCAGACAAATGGTTGTCTAATATCTTCTTTAAAACTTCCAGCGTTGGATAATTCACAGCTTTTGAAGGCAAGTTATTCCAGTGGCCAACTGTTCTAACCATCAGGAAATTTCCTCTTAGTTCTAGGTTGCTTCTCTCCTTGATTAGCTTCCATCCATTGCTTCTTGTCCTGCCTTCAGGTGCTTTAGAGAATAGCCTGACTCCTTCTTTGTGGCAACCCCTGAGATATGAGTCAATGAGCTTGTAGATTCAAGAAATTGAATGATGGATATTTCTTATCCTGTGTATCATGTTACATTCATTCTTAACAACTTCTCTGATTGCATTCCATAGTTCCTCTGGTTCTCTGTCAAAGAGATTCAAAGCAATTTATGATGTTCTCCCTGATAACGATGGGCACATGCTACTTTGTGTCATGGAAATGTATTGGATTTTTTTTTCTATGTTAGCTTGACTTGGAACTTCCACATAGGCCATTTATGCAGATCTGTTCTGCAGTCAGGACATGGCCACATCTTTGCTGTTACAACTGGGCCCTTCCATTGTCTTGCACCAATAATATGCTCGGGCTGAATATACTCAATATGCACAATATATTCCATCTAGTGGAATATATTCCATCTAGTGGAATATATATGTCATTTTGACTGATTAAAGACTATGTTAGCAATGAAGAAATCACTGTAAGGAGGAATTGCTAAATCATCCTCTAGGTTCATTTCTGTTTTCTGGTATAACTAGGTTTGAAATTCACTTTATTCAAATTGACTGTCTCACATCCACATGTGTACCCAAATAGAGTTCCAAATATAAGCAAAAGTGCAAGAGCATCAATATGCTGATTATTGGAATATGAATTATGCAACTTTGGGTTTTAACCATTTGCCATGTTATCACTATCTTGATAGTATTGTTGCTGCAAATTCTAATAATATTCAAATTTCTTCTTACTCCGGCCTTTGCGATAGGCTATAAATATAAGCAAACAATCAAAATAAACAAAAGGTAGAGGGATTCCTACAGGGGTGAAATGCTACCGTTTTGGCCTGGCGGCTAGTAACAAATGCTTCCTACAGAACCAGTAATAAAAAATGCTTTAAAAAGGAAAGAAAAAGGTTCCAATAATCGGATGGCCCAGTTGATTGTCACAGCTGATGAACCTTTTAAAAACTTTTTTAAAGCATTTTTTAAAATTACCTATTCGCCCTGTGAGCTTCCTGTTTATTGCAGGGGCCATTTTGTGTGAAGTCCAGCTGCTTCTGCATTTTGTGTGAGTCAGTTATGTAGCTTTTGCGTTATTTTTGTGCAAAGTATGATAGTTGGTTTTTGAGCTCAGCTGGTCACATGACCATGACTGCCAAGCCACACCCACCCAGTCACATGACCACCAAGCCACACCCACCAAGCCATGCCCACAGAACCAGTAGGGAAATTTTTTAATATTTTACTACTGGATTCCTATCACTCTCCCCATACTATTGATAGCAAATTTCTGACTAAAAGGTGTACCCTGACCTGCCATTTTATTTAATTCTGTACTATAGTTTGTACGTACAGCACAACAGTTTTATTTTTAATTCATAACATATACAAACATGTACTAAAATCTGTGGTGTGTACAGCAGTAGAATTTTGCCATTGTCTTTGTAAAGTTCTCTATCATGGCCTGAACAAATAGAACTTTTAAAACATTTATCTTTATCCACTCTTCACTGAACAGTTGGTTCCTTTCTCCTTGCCATGTTTTCAGTTTTAATCAAGGACAGATTCTTGTGAAAATAGGGGGTTTGTTGTTTTATTAATTTCCAAGAACTGGCTTGATTTGGCTGCCCCCTGAGGACTGCCAGAGAGCAATTTAAATACAGAGGTGGGTGGCCTTTTTTTCTTTTTTGCTATTGGGTTTAACAATTTTTGTGCATATAAAGTAAAACATTGTTCATTTTCTAGTATAGAATAGATTATCCAATTAAATTAGGGCCTTTGCTCCTAAAGGTTCATTGTTCCAGTAGTACAAATGTATGGGCTAATATACAAGAGATACCACAAACACACCTACAGCAGTTTCCAAATGTTGTTGCAGCACACATTTTGTCATGCAGTTTCCAATAATATGCACCTGGTTTTGGAAAGATCACACCATTTATATAAGAGCGGCACAAGTGACAATTAACTAATAATGCAATTTTCTCAAGTTCCCATGATTACAAGAAAGCTGAGCCATTCTTCTTTAAATCATACATACAACAGGCCATTAAAACATCAGAAGACATCTCTATTCCTGAGACCAAGGGAATGATCATCATTTTCAGCCATATATCAATAAAAGTAATTGGTGTATCCCAGTTACCTTGGAGCAAAGGTAAGACAGATGCCTGAAATTCCTCTCAGTGAATGTTATGGCATTGCTACATTAGCCAGACTACAATGCTATTGCAGAGTACTAGTTTGGCTGCCTGTTTACCAGCTCTGTCAGGTAAATGCTTGCGCGCTTACCGCAGTGCACCACAGGAAGGCAAGGTGACTTCACCCCAGAAATAAAGCAACTCTTCTTGCAGTATCATCCAAGGCCCCATTTCCTTTCCCAGAGATGCCTCACAAATGGACATTGCAATCGGGAAGGTTCAGAGCTGGCAAGAACCTGACTGCCTGCACAGAGCATCAACTTAACTTCCCATCGAAGTAGTACCTATTTGTCTACTCGCATAGAACATGCTTCCAAACTACTAGGTGAGCAGAATCTGAGATGAGTGATGGGAGCTCATCTCACCATGCAGTGCTAGAACCTGAACCGCTGGAGACCATCTCCAGGATCATTAAGCCAATGAGCCACCACTCTTCTAACCCTCTCTGCTAAGTCAAGTATACCTATGAGTGGTTCAAGCAAAGATATTCTCCTCCTTCCTTCCTTCCTTCCTTCCTTCCTTCCTTCCTTCCTTCCTTCCTTCCTTCCTTCCCCTCCATTATTTGGTTTATTTACTTTCCACAGAAACATGTTAAAAAAAGAAAGTTCTGTTTCAGAGGTGAGTTCCTACCAGTTCTAACCGGTTCTTTAGAACCGATAGTAACTCGGCAATGACATCATGGAGCTGGTTCCTTTGGTGTCTTCGTGGGCGTTGCCATTTTGGATTTTGCTTCTGCCCATGCACAGGAGCTATTTTTTAATTGCTGTGTGCACGTGCGCGCAAGGCGAGGCCCTGGACGAACCAGCAGCAAAACAATCCACAAACCACCCCTGTTCTGTTTGGTATGTTTTGATTAGTAACATTAGAAACTCTCCATCTGGCATCATTCCAGATCTCTTAGGAGCATTTCTGAAGGCACAGCTAACAATGAAGTTAAACTTAATGTTTTCAAATTTCTGTTATTATCAATGTATGAATTCTCAAAAATCAATATTGTTAACATTCAATAAAAGTATCTTTTTTGTTTTTCTTTGCTTTTGCTTTCAAGAGTAACTGTGAAATAGTATAAATATCAAGAGCACATGTTTGGCACAGAAGCACTGAATTGGCTGGTTCTATTTTTCTCATCTAAAAAGTTTCAGTTCCATGTCCCTTTTTATTTATTTTTCTTAATGCAAAAGAAAGACAGAACAGGAAACACCTCATAGTTTTATGAAGTAGGCAGCATCTCCAGGCGTTCCTAGTTTTTTCATGTGAGTCTTTGTGTTAATTTTTATAATTACATTTGTAAAAAAGCAATGAGAAAGAAAAAAATAAACAAGCCTCACAATGATAAAACAATGAATAAAACAAAACAGAAAAACAAGTTTAGTATCTCTGTGTTTTAATCAGGATGCCCAGAATGGTGCTCCGCTATGCCTGCAAAGCTTCTTTTCTGTTATTTTAATGGGAAAAAATTCTTTTACTTTGAAAAAAAAAAGGAAAGCAGAAACAGGATAAAAACAAAACATTAGCTTTAAAAAATATTTCTGGGCCCAAATGGGCCCTCTGAACTTCTTTAGAAAAGAAATATAATGGCCAGTTGCACCCAAATTTGCAAATGGGTGTATATCAGAGGTGGGTTCCTACTGGTTCTATCCGGTTCTATAGATTAGGTAGTAAGTCTGTGATGATGTCACAGAGCTGGTTCCTTCGGTGTCTCCATGGGCGCCATTTTGGATTTTGTTTCCGCGCATGTGCATAAGCTTTTTTTTTATTGCTGCTCACACGCTTTGCGCATGCGCTTGAGGCGCAACCCTGAGAGAATCGGCAGTAAGAAGATTCAGAACCCACCTCTGGTGTACATGCTCAGAAATTTAACAAGGGTAAGAATGGGGATCAGATACAGAAGTAGAAGGGGTAACACAGTAATTGACTATATCCCAATATGAAGGGGAAAGCTGCCAGGCCATGTGTTCACGACATATCCTCGAGAGTCCAAAAGTTATGGCCTCCCATTGGGTTTTGCTCAGAATTAACCATTTTCATCTAGGCTTACTTAACTAAGTAACTTTAATCCTTCATCCATTCTCCCTTGAGGCTGCTATTTGATAAAGGAAATAACAACAGCTTGCCAAGAACAAAAGGCTGACAAAGAACAGGTAAGACTGAGAGGGAGATTGGATCTGAACCTGACCTCAGTTTGGTTTGGAAATGCACTTTGAACAAGCCAGTTTAGGTTTCAAGGTTTATTTGTTTTATTGTTTGTTTTTGGTGAGGGTGGTAGGAGGACATGTAAAAGACCTTGTTAGAGATGCCAGGGAATCATCCAGAACTTTGGTTCACCTAACCTGATAATGAGTGATTTGGAGCATCTCTCTGGGCTGACTTCCCCAACCATCCTTGACGCATTCAGATACATCCAGGCTGGCTGAGAAATCTGGAAGAAAAGCGTCAGGTTGGAATAGGTTTGAGGCAGAAGGCCTTTCAAGCTTTCTGAGAGATGCCAAATAGATGCTCTATCACTGAAGTCCAGCCTCTGCTTAGTTTTATTATGCAACAAGGTACTTAGTAAATGCTTGCCTCAAACGCTTATCTGTACATTTTGCAACAGCTGAAGTGCAGGTTTGATATGTGATGGGGGACCCAGTATTAGCCTGGATGGCTGAACACTATGCATATATATGTTTAAGTCAGTGGTTAAACATCAAAGTCAACAAGGATGATTTTGGCAGAACAAGGAAAAAGTAACAGCATTTTTAAAAAAAACATAAACATTTGCCTATGTGGTAATAAGTGTTATATTTATGGCTGGGATTTCCTGATTGAGATTCTATTTGACATTCACTTGATGTGAAGCTGGAAACAGGGCAGCTAAAGCAGGGGATATCTTTCTAACAGGAAGGACCACCTTAACTGAATGGAAATGAAAACTTGCAAACAAGGTCAGATGGCTCCAATGAATCAAAGCAAACAATAAAAGTAAAATGAAAAGTTGGGCACGTGGCCAGTCTAAATAATAAAGGATAGGAATCTAAGTAATCTGATCTGGACTTCATGGTTAAACACCTTGACAGCAATGTTTCAGAAAAATGAACAATCTTTTTGTTTGTTTGTTTCTGTTCTCTTACTTTTGACTTTTTTCTTTCCATTATGCTTTATAATGGATGTGTATATAGGTATTTGTGTGTGCGCGCGTGTACTAATTGGAATTGGTTGTGCAGGAAATTGTACACATTTTTAAAAAGGAGACAAAACATATGTTCCAACAAGCTGTGAAATACAGAAACTGTTTTATCAATTAATTTTCTCTTCCTAAAATCTATTACACCCAAATCCCATTAGATCAGAGGTGTCCAACTCCTCAGCCAGGCTGGCTGGAGATTTCTGGTAGTTGAAGTTCACGAGTCTTTAAAGTTGCCAAGATTGGACACCCCTGCACTAAAAGAAATGAATTTCTTTTAGCTTGTCATATTTAATTTGATTTAAAAGGAACAATTAGAACCCTGCTGGCTCAGTGGTTAGAATGCAATATTGCAGGCTAATTTCTGCCCACAGCCTGCAGTTTGATCCTGACCAGTTCAAGGTTGACTCAGTCTTCCATCCTTTCAAGGTCAGTAAAATGAGGAGCCAGATTCTTGTAAGACACTATGGAACAATGTATAAGTCTAGCTTCTATTGCTATGATTGACAAGTGTCTACAAATGATTTGTCAGTGATATGTAAGCAAACTCTCTGGGATTCTATTAGACAATTATGTAGTAACGTTTTGTAGGAAAAATGTGATTAGCTTTTACAATCAAATGAAATCTACACTACTAACATGATTATTCCTGCTCATTAAATGATCCATTTGCTTTTATTGTAAATACTAACATTCTGTTAATGTTAATTATTAACACTAATACTTATTGTAATTGCTAACATTTTTCTGCCTTTACAGAAGGGACTGTCTGTAGGAGCATAAGTAAGAAATTCTGGAGGACTTTCGCTCCTTCAGGTATGTAAATGTGTGTGCACGTTTTCCTGGAAAGATGGTTGTCCCCAATAATTTATGCTGGGAAGTGAACAGATTCCCACCCCCCCATTATTTTATATTAATTCGGCAGGATTGGGTTGCTTGAGCCTGAGAAAGAGAGAGCAAAAACTGATCAGAAAGCATTTGAAAACATTTCTTCTGAAGGATATGCTTAGTGAGCTTCTGGAATCATTGGAAAGAAATACTTTACAGTATCCCAAACAAATATTGCCCTAATCCAGTTCTGAGAATTGCCTTTCCGGGTGTGCTCTGCTTTCGGAGGCTGGCAGATAGAACTGGCTGTCTGACAGAAGCTTTGGCATAATTTGTTGGAAGGAAGGAAGGCCCAAGTGGAGAGATGGGATTATATCTTGATATTCAGTGTTTTCATAGAAGCCAGGCCCATACAAAAGCTGCTCTGGTGTTTAATGTTCTTTGAGAAGGGACTATCTGTAGCAACGGTAGGAAAGAAGAAAAAGAGTCGGAGGTTCAAATCCAAGTTGTACTTGTTTTGTTATGCTGGTTTATTTTTATTTGTACTTCTAACTTTCTAGTATGTTGTTTTAGTGAAGGGAAAAACCCAAACAAAACAACAACAACAAAAACCCTGTATAAATAAATAATTACATAATGAAACACAACATGCTGTTCTCTGAAACAAAACTGTTCAAAATGCATTTGATTTATCTGGTTCAAGGATTTTTACTGTATTTCTCCTGGTAATATTGCCATGAGAGTTGAAATTCTTAACATACCTACCTTGCTGAAAGAAGACTAAGATGTAAAGATCTATTCAAACTCATTCTGAAAGTTTTTAAAAACTTGAAATTACCAGCTAGTGGCACGCTACTGATTTCTCTTTCTTATAGCCAATGTAATTGTTCCCTTTCCTGCTCTTTAAGTTTATTTAGGGGGAAATGGATAATGATTTTATACATTTGCCACCTGTTTTCTCTAAACCATGTTTAGGAAGCTGCAGCTCAATTGTTCACCAAAATGGTCCTAACTATCTGTCTGGTGTCTATTAATCCAAAAGAGCCTCCAAAATGGATAGAGACTAGTAACAAAACATTGAAAGTCCCTTTCAATCTGCTTTCATTATGTCAACAAATTATATGTGAGATAGAATGATAGGTATCATCCTAAAAGAGAGAGTTTGGAAAACTATCTTCTGAACTTTCCATTAATTCCAGTATAATCAGTTCACTGTTTTTCCCAACAATTCACTGAAATAGTAAATCTGCTAATCAGAGGAATGAGTTTCATTTTAAGCAATCTGTAGACTGGGGTCATTATAAATCCATTTTACCATTTTATATTTTATGAGTAGCTTACAATATTTATGTTTTGCAACAGGGCCATTGTAAGCCTTTTTTGCAACAACCACCACAGAACAATTGTTGGAGAAATAGAGCCTGCATTTAGCTGCAATTCTGTATGGTGGAAGCAATATATAAATAATTTCAGCATGTGAATCTGCAAGAATCAATTTGCTTGAATAAACAGTATATTGATCTTGTCAAGTGAATTAGCACTTCTTTACAAAAAGCAAATGGAAGGTTTGTTTTCCCATACAGTTTTCAAATTAAAAATATTTCCTATATGGATTTATTTCTCTATTCTGAAGGAACCTTACTTTCCCTAATTTTGGTCACATTCACATGAGCACTGAGAGTCCAATTAATAAGCAGGTTGCCATCCTTCCCTTCACCACCAACCACAATTATGCATTGCTTCACAACCTAACTTTGTGGCTTTCTGGATCTCATATGGCAACTATACCAGAAACATACCAGAAGAGAGGATTTCTCATATATAATAAATCCTGCATGACATTTGTAAGGCTTTGTGATATACCGGTAGTTCTAAGTTTGTTGATTGAGAAGTAAGCCTCATGGAGTTCAGCTAGCTGAATTTGCTCCTTAGTAGTAAAAATGGGGAACTTGTAAGTGTCCATATGTTACTAAACTAAAGTTCTCACTATTCCATCTTCTGGAAGCTGCTTCTGATAGCTGTGTTCAGGAACCTCAGGAGAGTTACAACTTTCTTACTTGCTGCTTAATGGTTAAGATTGTTGTAACCCTAAAGGCAGAGTGTCATTTTAGTAGGTTAATAAGACATATGTGGATTATGAAATTAATTATGAGAAATGGCACATAATATTGTGTTGGAGTGGGAAATTATTGCACATTGTTCACATCAGGAGGGTAAATCCAGCCTGCATTTCCTATGGACTGATCTTACCAGAAGCAACTTGCAAAACCATTTTCCAGAATTCACTGGGTGGCAAAAGGCAGTTGCTCTTTCCCATTGGAAAAGAAAGAGCAATAGCAACATGTGCAGCCACAGTTCCATCTGCATGTGAGGGCAGGGAGTTGATTTTCTGGAAAGGAATAGGATGCAAGGTTTTTGAGAAGTTACGAACTAACTACCAGTATTATGGTCATAGCAGCCAAAGCCATGAAGGTACCTCCAAAACAAACAAGAGGCATGCCTCATTTGTGGTAGGACCCTCTGAAGCTTTGCATTACTAAAGGGTTTTTGGTTTACAAACAGTTGGGCAATTTTGTTGAAAAAGCAACATGGAGGGCTGTGTTTTAATTCCTACCTGTTCTAATGGAATATTTGCTAGATGTGTTTTCTTGAGTGTCCTAATTATAATCCCTGTCTCTTCTAATTGGTTTCTGCATCATATTAACATGAGTTCCTATGGGAAGTGCATGATAGAGCATTAGAGAGAGTAACCTAAAAACGGGTACTTGCAATCAAGCCCTGTTAATAATTATCTCTAGGGCTTGTCTTCTCCTAATGTGTCATGGTGG
This sequence comes from Pseudoxenodon macrops, assembly GCA_032467955.1. Taxonomy (NCBI): domain Eukaryota; kingdom Metazoa; phylum Chordata; class Lepidosauria; order Squamata; family Pseudoxenodontidae; genus Pseudoxenodon; species Pseudoxenodon macrops. Next base: position 26,669 of record JANHFT010009458.1, read on the forward strand.
CTAATCAGAGATGAATAAAAACTGAGAGGTAAAAGCAGAGTGGTATACTGTTGATATTATTACTTTGAAACATACTTTCAGAATTCCAGAGAGTTGAAGATTTTCTTGTGTAAAAGTCATCATATGAGAATCAATACCCCTGAAGACCATGTGACTCCCATACTGTACGTTTATGTGCAAGTAGAATCACCATGAGGATAGTTAGGATCCAATATGGTATATAAATGTCTATCTGGAATAGGTTACCATGGTCTTGATTGAAACCTGGACTGGAAAAGATACAGTTTGGGTTCTAGTTGTACTAGAACTAATGGCATTAATTTGTGTAACTTTGCATAAAGTGCACTGACTCAGATTTTCAGATATTTTCAATTGTAATTGTTCAACTTCCATCTCAATCCAACACTTTGTTTTCCACAGAAGCCTCTGACGTGCTGTTATGCTTCCATTCTCCTTCACTGGATAGTTTTTGGTCCTAATGATATCCAAGAAGGGGGAAAAACCATCTTTCGGTCTACTATCATCATGCCATGTAGGATGTTATAGTTCTCAATAATATCCTCCCTCAGTTGGCTGTTCTTTAACATGAATAATCCCAAATATTTTAGCTTTTTCTAGTAGGGAAGGCATTTGTTCATTCTGGTTGCCCTCTTCTGCTCTTTTCTCAGCTGATTATATCCCTTTTACAAGTGTGGCAAGCAGCAATATATACAATATTCCAAGTGTAAATGTAGCTTAGGTTTGTATAAAGACATAATGATGTTGGGATTTTATTTTCAATGCTAAAGAGCAATGGAATCCTCCCGGTTCTGTCCAGCTCGTGCATGCCGATACCAGTGGCGGCAGATGGTTCGGCCCATCTGCCTGGACTCCAGTTATTTCCTGGATTTAAAGCCTTCTGAGCGTGCACAGAGGGTCCAACATTGGACGTGACATCACATGCACTTCTGAACTGGTAGGGAAAGAAAATAGATTTCACCCCTGCTAAGGAGCCTTATAAAGATAGAATCAGTAATTTTTCCACTTACATCATGCAATTTCCTGTATGCTGCCTCTCAAAGTCTTGTGGAATTTCAGGAAGGACCTTCTCTTGAGCTCTCTTCATTTTGAGCATTCTTCCATGAGATCTCATGAACATTAAAGTTCTCATGTGAGAATGCTCAAATCTCATGAACTTTTGGTATTTCTTTTTTCATTTTTTAATGTCAGGAAGTTAGGAAGTCTGTTGGATGTTATATTGCCAACCTTTGCTTTAAGGAATGTAAATATTTCCTATACATTTGAAGCATTTGCACTATCCAACTATCAAGATAACATTCCTTTTGCTTAAATCTCGGTTTGTATTGCTATCCAGGGTGGAACCTTACAAAATATTAGATAAATGTATCCCTTTAACATGTCTGGAATCTTTCATTGACATGACCAGCAATTCTTTAGCATTAAGACTATGCCATTTATGGAAAGGTGTGGTCCTTTTCACCTGTTTTACACCCTTGATGAATTCAGATTGCAAAGAAAGTTATTTATCCTGGCTGAGAATCTTTCACTAGCATTTTATGGAGGAAGGAATATTTTATTAGGGAGTATGAACCATAGGAATCCTTATCTAAAATATTTCTAACCCTGACCTCAGTTCAGCAAGGGTTGCTGTAAATGGTGGGTGCATGATTGTATTTTCACTTGTCCAATTTAGCTGTCAGATAAGATTTGCCTTCCCCCCCCATACCAATGACCCAGGGCACTAAATAAGTCTAGTAAAGTGTGTGGCCATAATAAATTTGATAAATAATAATGCATGGGTAAGGATTAAGATGAAAAGAATAACTGCAGGATGCATTTTGAAGCATCTTTAACATCCAAACTGCCTGGTATGCATCTAAATCATCTGTAAAAAAAATACGTGTATATGGCCACCCATGTTTTCTATATTCATTAACATGTTTCACTGCTGAAGATAATAATAAATCACAGTTATTTAGTATGGTATTTATTACTGTTATTAATTATATAAAAATAGCATCTCTGAATTGGATGCAGAATTTTATTCTCCCTGTCTTGAGCATCCCTGAATGGAATTCCACCCAAAATGGTTCAATTGGGACAGATCAAGGAAGTTAGAGGAGACTTAGCCCCAGGGCTGCCTCTGTCAGTATTTTAGAGGCGCCATCTCTTTGAAGCATTTTTTTTTCACTTCCAGTGAAGAGATGGCCAACTGATCCCTGAAAGGTTTTCCCCTGGGCTGTAGCTTGTTCAACTACCAAGAGAAAGAACCAGCATTCCTTTAGTTTGTATGACTCTCCTGGGTTAGGGAAAGTCCTAGAATTATCCCTCAAGATTCAACAATGCAAGTAGCTTCAGGAGCTGTGCTTCAAAGCAGCCTGTGTGTCAAAAGCTGGGGGGTGGGGCTGCAATCAGTTCATTGTTGAAGAAGCAGTCATTTTGGAATTTATTTTTCAAATAGACAGTAAGTTGTGCCTTTCATTTGTTAATCATTTTTAAGGACTATCAATCTTTATTAAACTAAAAGAGGCTCTCTTTAGCCACAGCCTGTTATTCCTTTTTGAAGATCTGCGCCATTTTGGAGATTTCTTCAGTGTTAAACAGGAAGAAGGCTGGTAAGGCAAGTCAAAATAAGGAAGTGTGGACTATCTTTGTTGTGTCCTCCCATTTTCTCATTTGCATGAACCACCGCTGGTTGGCTAACTAGCGGCGGGAATTATAAACCAATGTCTGTGGTCGGCAGGCGAGCCGGGGAATCCCATAAAAGCGGGTTCCCCGCAGCCTGCCGGCAGTCCGGATATTGCTATGAGCTGATACAATAAATGAGAGCTGACTGTTCACTGCGACTCGGGTCTTCCTTGCTGCACGATCTAACACTGGCGACGAGGATGGGATTCCAGTAGAAGACTGCAGGACAAAGGCACCTCATGGCACCACAGCCATTTTAAAGAATCAATTACATCCGCGACTCCGACATGGCCACCAACTCCAGAAACTCCGCACCTCTGGCCTACTTTGACAACGACACAGATGACTAGAGCGCGTACATGGGCCAGTACGAAATGCACCTGGAAGCGAACAGCCAACACAACCTTCTGGACAACCAAAAAAAAAGCGTTGTTCCTGTCCCACTGTGGGCCACAAAATGGCACACTCACTGATCTCTCCTGCCAGCTTGGGAAAAAAGTATTTTTCCCGTTAAGGTTAAAGAATCTAAAAGAATAGGGTGAATTTTGTTAATATAAATGGTGATAGTTTATAAAGATTATTTGAGTGGAAATAGAAATACATACTATTTCCATAGCAAGGAAGATTAAAGCAGAAATGGTGAAATTCAGAGGTGGGTTCCTACCGGTTTTATAGAACCGGTAGGAACTTGGCGATGATGTCATGGAGCCGATTCCGTTGGTGTCTCCGTGGGTGCCGCCATCTTGGATTTTGCTTCTGTGCATGCGTAGAATGTAGTTTTTTGCTTCTGTGTATGTGCAGAAGCTAGTTTTTGATTGCTGCATGTGTGCACTCTTCTCCATGCACATGCAGCGCAACTCTGAGTAAACCGGCATCAAAAATATCGAGAACCCACCCCTGGTGAAATTGATTGTTTTACTCAAAGAGTAATATATTAGGTTTTTTATTTGGATATCACTTCTGGATTTTGTGCTTGTGATGAAAAAAAAATGAAACTTTGACTTTGATTTTGCTAATTATATAGATTTGTTGTTATAGAAATGGCTAGTTATATACTAATCTGTAAAAGTAAAAAGTTGAGGCTGGAATGTTATCTTGTACTGTGCTAAAAAGAGTCAGAAGTCAACATTTTTCTTTCTTTCTTCCCTTGTACCTCAAATTTTCTTTCCCCCTCTCTTTTTCCTTCCCTTAATCTCCTGTTATTTTTCTTTGCATTTTATATATTAATAAAACAAAAGTCATTAAATGTGAAGTAAATTTGGGGGGCACAGTCAGCCATTCTTGGGGAACAGACAGAAATGGGCAAAGATCACTTTCCTCTTTGTTTATCAGACAGAAAGCAGAATTGGGGGGAAAAAGCTGGATAGACAGCCTATTGGTTCATTTTGTAACATACTAAAACCATTAATGTACAGTCCACTTGTGAATCACATGGATCAAGAGGTTTGCTTTTATCTTCCATATAGTGAAGTTCTCCATGTCTCTGCTAAATTCTTTTTCCTTATGCCTTTTCATATTAAGCCAGTGTGGTGTAAGAGGTGAAGTGCTCAGTGGGATGATGTAAAAAAGAAAAAAAATGACTTACAAATCTTATTCAGCCATGAAATTCTTTGAGTAACATTGGGCTAGACACGCTGCCTAACAATAACATTACTTAGTCACATTTATGCCTTTTTGAAATACTGAAGTCCCACCATGGCTGAAACCCAGAAGCTGTCTCTGTGTGGAATTGATTCAGTAAATTAAAATTGTGCCAGCAATTCACTTCATCCCCTGAAATCAACTATAGTTGCATTGAATTGATCTATCAATTTGTTTAAATATTTCTTTTAGATCACCATACATCTCTGTATCTTTTCAATCTTTCTCCTCAATCCACCCACACCAACATTATGGTTCTAAATTTAGTTTCGCTGTTCCCTTCCTATCTTCCTAACAAGATAAATACATGCCAGGTTATCCCTCTCTTATCTGGTCACAGCATGTTCTCTGAGTGAATCTTTGGCCTGGAGTAGTGTGTGTGTGTGTGTGTGTGTCCATGTGTATGTTTACATTTCATTTATTTATTTTTTAATCGAACCAGAGATACAGTACATAATGTCTTCAGGCCAGGAGAATTACAGAAAAGATAAGGCATGTGTGGCCGCTTGGTAAACAAACTTACATGACTTGCATAGAATTGGTTGTGAGCAAAATGCATACAGCTTTCCATGCAAACACCTGACTTGTAGTCAATAAACTGAAAACTCAAGATGAAACTTCACCATTTATCTCGTGACTGTAATGAAGAAAATCCATCACCCTTTCTCTTGGTCTCTGGTCCTTTGTGTTTCTTTTATTGTGATACTCTTCTTCCCCTCCCTGTTTCCTTCCTTTTCATTTTCATATCCCTAGTTTTTCTGAAAGGAAGAAGTCATGTATACTTCTGAGATATCATGCAAATTATTTTCTTGTATAGAAAGATGCCTTCTTTTGAATCAAACTTCTGATACCACAGTTCATTGGTTCAATGAAGATTCAGCCATACATTTGCAAACACAGTAAGATCATAATCAGTCATATTCACATTATTTCTTCAATGAATGTTTTTTTATTACTTCAAGGAAACAGTAAATAAATAACCCAATGCCAACCATGCAGATCTATCCCCTCAGAAAAAGAACTCATATCTTTGTGATTTATTCAGTAATCAGTAGTTAACCAACTCAAGGCTTAACATGAACATTGAACCCAGTTTGGTTTATAATGGGGTGATGATAATGCTGTTCATTCCATTGTGTCTGATTCTTGGTGATTCTATGGACCAATTCTGTCCACATTTTCCAATCTTGTATGGCTTCTTTCAATTGCTTTATGCCCTGGCTAGTCTCAGCTTTGATGGTGACTAGCCACAATATTTTTTAGCAATCTCATTTATTTTTACTGCTCAGCATTTCAAGCATAATTGCCTTTTCCAGTAAGTCTGATGGCATGGCATGGTAGAAATAAGTAAGGCAGACTTTTTTTTTTACTTCTTTGAGATGTAACTGGCTTAATATGTTCCAGCATTTGCTTGTTTGTCATAATTGTTGTCCAAGGGATGTGTAGGAACCTTCTCTAACTGCAATACAGCTTTTTTTTAAAAATCAATTTTCTTCCTGTCTAGTTTTTTCCAGGTCTAACTTTTGCAACCCTAGTTAGCTATGGGAAACAGGATAGTGCAGACTAATCAACATTTAGCTGCCAGTCTGATGTCCTTGCTATTCCATACTCAATTCATGTTCATTATTGCTGTATGACCCAGTGTGATTTGACACTATTTCTGGACTGCATTCATTTATGAACCTTTGCTCACAGTCACTTACATCCTCGTCACTTGCTACATGGAGTACTGCAATATATTCTATATGGAGCTGCACCGGAAAATTATTCAGAAATGCCACAGATCCAGAGTTCAGCAGTACATACAGTTCTCGGCACTCTGTGGTTTGCCATATTTCACCATTGCTGAGTGAACCGCATTGTCTACTGGTTGCTGGTTCACTTTATTTCCTTATTGGCATAAGGCCAAGCTATTTACAGGATCACCTCTTCCTGAGGGCATCTAAGCATTCTTCCAGGTCAGATAGCATGGTACTCTCTAGATCTCTTTCCTCAAATGTTGGAAGTCCCATTTAGTGGGACTTCTCAGCATCCTTTCTCTATAGCAGGTCTTGCCCTTGGGAACCCTTTCCCCTGAGATCCATCAGGTCCCTTACCTCGATAGCCTTTCAGAAGGCCTTGAAGACTTTCCCCTTCCCTAAGCTAAGGAACAGGGTGAGATTGCAGTCCAAAACAGCAAAAAAACTGTATAGGAAAGTTTTTGGGTTACCGGGGATTATTATTAGGATTTACAACATTTCAATATTTTTATTGGTGTCTTGTAAATTGCTGGGGTTAAGGTACATAAGATGAACATAAGGTAAATATGATTAGTACTGATAATGAAAAGCTGTAAAAATGAAAGTGTGTTTTTAAATGCAGAAAAGACTTAATAAAAACTAATTTAGAGAACATAAAAACATTTTATTTAGCATTTTGAAATATTAGAGACTCATAATTGTAGATTCTATCCTACTTTTGGAATGATAATTAAAAATAAAAGCTTCCCTATTTTAATTTTATAAAAAGATGTACCTTAAGAAACCATATAAGTCTTTCAAATAAATAAATGGGACTAGACAAATTTTCTGAGTGATTTGTTCTGATGAATTATCTTGAATGGAAACTACTCTTTCTCAGACAGTCACATTGGATTGACTTTTGCTGATCTCTAAAAGCTAAGCAAAATAGGTCTCATTTGGTCCTTGAACAGTGATCACCAGGGAATTCCAGAGTTATAAACTAAACTGAAAGTACATCTCAGAAGGCAGTCAGGACAAACCCCTTTCACATCATCAGGGAATATGAATGGATGACTACCTAGTTATGAAGAGGTGGGTATGACCAAAGAAATATTGGTTTTACTTAAACTCTTTTTAAATACATCCATAGTAGTTTCAGAATTCAAGGTATTAAAAGAGAAAATTGGGAACATGCCAACTGTAAAGTTTTTTCTACTAATGCTGTAAGCAGGGATGGGGTACTTTTTATGAACTGAGAAATGGCCCTGATTCCTTGCAGCAGTTTAAAATAATATGGAGTGTACTTTCAATTTGTGCTTGGTATCAATAAAATATTATTTCCCCTAAACCAGATGTATCAGTGTGTAATCTGGTGTACCCTGCATAATTTTCTACTTATTTGTTTAAAAAGTATGCCCCAGAGTCAGTATAACAGTATTACGCAAATAATGATAAAACTCAAACCAATATGCTTAGAGGGGGAAAAAGAGTTGCTTTAACGACCCAACCAGAATATTTCCTTATTTAAGTCCTATTTCCTCAACTGCTGAATATAAAGATAACTGATGATATCCATTTATGCATCACTATCCCATGCTGGAAAGGGAAACTGGGTACATTTTGAATCAATGCTTAAAAGCTGTAAGAGGCTTGATGGGTTCACAGATGGAAATTCCTATGAGATTCTATGAGATCAAACTGGCCTGATCTTAAGTTGGTTCTAGATGGATCTTCCTCATGGAAGATCAAGTGTGTGATTTAAGGATCTTCCTAAATGTGTGGCTACTGATTGAGCATCTGGTGGAAATGATGGCCAAGACAGCCTTTGTTAACTTGTACTGGTGCATAAATTGTTGATTTATGTATGTGTATGTTCCACCATAATTCATGCTCTTATCATTTTTTGGGTAAACTACATTTTACCTGAGGTTAACCCTGAAGAAGACTTGGAAACTCCAGCTGGCTAAAATTGCAGCTTCCTAGAGGTGACCAAAAATAATGTCACACTTATGCTGAAGTTATTGCATTGATTAACTTAAAACAGCTTATGGATCCAGTATGAATTGCTGGTTTTGATCATTTATAACACCAAATGGAATGTCACTTGTGTACTTACAGGACCACCTTACCTAACCAGAATCAGACGATTCTGTGTTTTTAATCCAAGAGGGGCTATTCTGTGTCCCCACTTTATGTAAGTCAAGGCAGTAAGGGGGCCAGAAGCATGTTTCCTTCCTTGGGAGTGGTCCACCAATTTATAACATATTTCCTCTGTGCTTATGTTCCAGGAAGTCATAAAACCATCTTATTCCAGTGTTCTTTGACAGTTAACCTGGATTGTCTTTATGATTTTTATCCTATTTGATTTTATGGTATTACTATGTACACCACAGTGAGTCATGAGAATTTAGGTAGCAAAAAACATTGAAATAAATAGGCGAATGTTGAGTTTGCAAAACAGACTTAATTATAGGTTGTGAGTTAACTCATTTTCTGACTTTATACAGTAACTTACCAAAAGTTGCATTCACAAATGAAGTCAAATCTCTCTGTCTCTGTCTCTGTCTCTGTCTCTCTCTCTCTCTCTCTCCCACTTCACAACCTCTTCCATATCTTAACTGTACTTAAAACCAACCGAACATAACATATGTGAATGCACCTGCTAGGTTTTAAAGTGACATGCATCTTGTGCAATAACAGCCACTGTGTGGTAAAACAGGGTGCAGAAGCATTCTTCTTTATGATGTTTTGTTCTTTATTTGTGCAATGAGATTTTGAACAAAGTGAAATGTCTAGTATTACAGAACGCCATCAAAATTCTGAAGGGATGTAACCCTGGGGCAATTCTGGAATAGTCCACAGATAAGGAACCCAAATGATTCTATCCATCCCCTGTTGTTTCCCTGTCCCAACACCCTTGCTTGAAAAGGACTGGCATGTTTCTTAAATATTCCCTCAATGTTAAGAGACTAATTGCTGCATTAGCATTCTTAGAGAAGAAGTAGCCCTATAGATGCAGGTCACAGTTGGATATCAAAGGCAGGTTGGCTGCTGACAGCCTGCTTTATTATTGTGCTGTGATTCAAGAGCAAGGAGATGACACTCGGGAGGGAGGAGCCTTTTCCCATTGACAGACATCCTTTGCCAATAGAAAGGAGTAGTTTGTTTCGTTGGAGTCAGGACAAAATATTTTTACTTGAGAAAGCTTTAGCTAAAAACTCCACCGATATAGGAAATGAGTGACTTCAGCTGTGAATGTATCTGTTGGGGCCAACAACAGGAAACATCTAATTTATTCCCTAGCAGGACTCCTCATTCCTTTTCTACCCTGTTTTCCTTGTGATTTTCTAGTGGTTAATTCTTGGGTGAGATTAGCATGAGGTTTACAAACATGAAAAGGAGTAATGACTCCCTTGTGGTTAAATGCCAGAAGCACTCAGCAGCCAAGACAGCACTTTTCCCTGGACCAGCTTCAGCCACAAATGTGATTCCTTCCACTTCTCTCATCCCATAGGTACTCACTGAGACTACTGAGGTATTGGGCTGAGTTATATGTGGTTGGCTCTCCACCCCCCACAAATAACCATGGCTTGAATAGCTTGCACATGCCCTGTGGTATTTAGGAGTACCTATTCAGGAGGTCATATTCCATATTCTTTTCCAGAACTGGAAATAGCAAAACTGGAAGATTTCTAAAGTTTAGTTATCTATCTCAGACATTATTTAGAATAGGAGTGGGGAATGATGGCCCTTTATGATTTGTGGACTACAACTCCCAGAATTCCTTAGCCAGCAGAGCCACCTCTGATTTAGGAGCAACTCAACAGATTATTCTTGAAAATAGAAAGTTTTCAGTAGCTTCAATTAATTCAATTAACCATCTTCTTGAGATTTTGCTTAGTTAAAGTAACAAGTCCTATCTTAGTTCACTCAGTTGAGTGACCTTGGGCCAGTCACTCTCTCTCAACCCAATTTACCGCACAGAGTGGGGAAAATAGGAGGCGGAAAGTATGTTGGATATCTTCATCCCCATGGGTTATTTGTAAAAATAATAAAAGGTGAGATATAAATTAATAATAAACAAATAAAACCTTCATCTCTACTTATAGCATTCTCCATTCATCCTTGAGTTAATTAATTAATTTATTTATTTAGACACCAGCCAACTCCAAACTAACTTTGGACAGTTCACAATGAAATCAAACCAATCAAACCCACACATAGCAGCATATCTGACAGGATCCCAGCTACCCTCTTCAAGGCCTAGAAGAACAGTCTGACCTTCAAGACGTCCTGGGATTCCAGGAATGAGATGAAGGCATCTCATCTGCAGATAATGGCAAAAAATAATGGCAGAAAAAGGGGGTTGCTGGAATATGTTTTTGCTGTAATTAGGTACAAGTGGTAGCACAGCTCTAGTCTAGCCTCTAAGATACTTATTGTTCTTAGGATATGATCTTTTTACCCATATATTAATTTCTACTTTTTTAGGGCATCATGAAAACTCAAAAGAAAAAGATTAATTAATTTTAGACATCTTATTGGAAGCATCTTCAGAGAGCACTGATTCCCTCAGTTCGGAGACAGAGATGACAACCTGGATTGGACATGACTGGACAGGGGAAAACCTTTACCTTTTCATTATTATTATTCTTTCATCTCTTCTCCTCAAAATACCAGTTTTTAGTGGGCAGCATATTATGCATGTAAGTATCCAATGGAAAATAAAGTAAAACCAAATTTCCTTAATGTATGAGCCTTGGCTATTTGTGTTGACATTCAGGATTTCACTTAACAAATTACGGAGGAAATGCTTACCTTAAAAATGGAATTCAGTAGACCCTGATCATGTTTCAAGGCCAAAAAAGGTTAAATGGGTTTAAAGAGAAAACTCCTGAGGCTTAAAAAGTGTTATTTTCTTTTTAAATTGATAGTATTGTTTTGCCTGACACAGAATAACAGAGGTGGAAGGGGTCTTGCAGGTCATCTAGTCCAACCCCCTACCCAAGGAAGAGACCATACACCATTTAGCAGGTAGCAGTCCGGTCTCTTCTTGAAAGCCTCCAGTAATGAAGCTCCCACAACTTCTGAAGGCAAGCTATTCCATTGGTTTGATTGTTCTCACACAATTACAGAGTACTTTCAAAATCAGGTTTCCCACTCCTAAAAGATGTCTATGGCTCAAAAGAACAACTTGATTGAATATAAAATATTATTTTAGCTAGAAACTATAGTTAAACGCATAGTAAAAAACAACAACAACCTTCTCCTGGAGATGATAAAGAAATCTTGGATCGGACTTTAAGGTAAAGAACACAAAATTATTCACAGCGAAGGTGATTTAAACCTGCATGTTTTCAACTTCTCAAGCTCACTCTATAAATCAATGTGTGTGTTTCCTGCTTACAGAACCAGGGTGCCAAAGAAGGCACTGGTACCTCCCACCAGAGGGCTGTCTGCTATGAAAATCTCTGCTGGGAGTTACATCTTAGATTTTGGGGCATTTTCCCCTGACTAATCTGTATTTGAGATCTCTCTCTTTCACAGTCTCTCAGGTCATCACTTTCTAATTTTAAACCTCAATGACGAAGCCACTCTGTGAGACCAAAACATACAGAGAAATACAAAGTCCAAGAGACATGGGTAGCTACTTGGATATAGGGAAAAATAGAAACAGAAGCAGGAAGATGGTTTGGGAGCGGGAATGAATAAGAACCTGTTCTGCTAGAATCTAATTCACTCGAGGGTATTGCTACAACGTGACAGAAAATGGACCATTTCATAGATTTGGTTCTTAAGAATATTTCAAATCCTGAAAAATGCATTGTGTTTATTTGGTTTGGGGTAATGAAGTACAAGATTTAGGAGAAAAGTGCGATGGGTTGTGTCTGTATTGTGATTTATTGCTAAACATTGAAAATGCTCTGCATCTGGATGGACTGCAGAACAGAGCACAGAAGTACAGAATTACAGAGTAATCAACAATACAGAAGGAGAAGCATATAAGGAAGAAGTAGAAAATAAGAATATTTATGTTTACTATGTTACAATGATGTACAATGATCAGCTAGAACTGATGCTGAAAAAGACTGGCTTATCTCCCATGGATTATGTATGACAGGGGTGTCAAACTCACATTGTCATGTTGTCATCACACGACTTTTCACAACCTTTTCCCCTTCGCTGAACCAGGGATGGGCTTGGCCAGCACATGATGCATCTGTTCTGTGGACGCGCAGGTTGGACCCCTGATGTATGAGATTGAATGAAAAATACAGATGGTCCTTGATTTACAACCATTCATTTAATGACCATTGGAAGATACAGTAGTGCTGAAAAAAGTGACTTATAACTGGTACTTGAACGTACAACCATCACAGCATTTCCCACAATCACATGATCAAAATTTGGGCACTTGGCAACCGACATGTATTTATGACAGTTGTAGTATCCAAGGGCCAGTTATTCACCATGCCATAATCCCATTCAGAAATTGTTAAAATATGGGAAAGCACCTAGTAGTGACTCAAGCCCACCTGAGAAGACAAACACCTATCTCAGACTCCCTTTTCCCCTTATTAATAATATATTTTCTATGGCAAGTGACTGCAGCCATTCTATTATTGTTCTTATTCCCAAAAAGGAAAGTACTCTAATCCTTTGAATTATTATCCAATCATCCTTCTAAGCATTTCTACTGAAATCCATGTTTGCTTCCTGTAGAATAGATTCCTCGAATGGATGCAAAAGGAGAGGATTCTATTGGATGAGCAAGCAAGTTTCAGATTGGGTAGATCTACTATGGATCATTGTGTCATCCTGCAGTTCTTAGCTGACATATACCCATGCCAGCAATATCACTCTTCAACCAAAACTTGGCCTTTGATTCCTTCCTGTAGGACAGGCTCTGGTGGAAGCTACCATATACCTCGATAGATTGACAACGTCTTTGTCTAATCAGAATTTAAAAATCTATCATTCAAATTAGATAGGAGAATGCTGGAACTTACTGCAGATATCTCTATAAGCAGAGGAATGAAACTCGGCTATATCGTCTATTGAGTATTTTTTTGAATTCTATGATAGCAACACCAACTAAAAGAGAATTTCACACACACACACCATTGAAGACAGATATTTGTTGTGCTGCTTTATGTAGATGGTATGGTCACCTTTCTATAGGCTATACAGCTGCAGGATCACAGTTCATTTGTGGCAAATAAAGGGGCTGAGTTCTTATCAGCTACTATCTGAGTCCAAAAGAAAATACTGGTTTTGTCCTGATGATACCTTGGTATCTTGTCACTAATTCTCTGTGTTCATTAGCCTTATCTCTCTTTTTAAGACTTTTATTCTTTTTTAGTCCTTCCATTTATTGTACTTTATATATGCATTCATTGTTTTTTATTTTATTTTATTCTGTTTTATTTTTTATCTGTTGGTTATTGTCTCTTCAACCAGGTCCTGGCAGTCCTTTCCACCTTTCTATTTGAGTCAGATGCCCAAGAACATATTCCTTCAGTTCTGAGAAAGATTGGAACTGCATTGTGCCAAGTATAGCTTGGATGAAAAATGCAATATAATGGTGAGATTCAACTTTGCAAAAGCCTTTTATGTTTCCCATGAAATATGTATTGTCATATTCCAGGGAAATGTACTCCTTCCAAATTCCACTTATTAATTGTTTCAAGGATTTGAGTGTTACAGTACAGCATTCTGAGCTGGTAGCAGTTCCAGCTTGAAGGAAATACACCTGAATAACACCATTTTCATTCTAAAAAAGCTAACCATGAATTTCCTGCTGAACTCTCAATTTTGATTCCCCCTTCATGCAGGTGAATTTTGCCATGGTATTTGATGGTCTGACATTTCATTTCTGCAACATAATGGTGACCCCATGTTTCTTTGGCTGCTATAAAGCTGTGAAGAATTTTCTCCCCCATTCTCTTCAAAATTTGGACAATTGCTGGAAAATTTCAGTTCTGGAAGCGTTTGTCATTGCCATCAACATGTGAAGAATCTATCTTGAACATGTTTTTCCAGTATTGAAGAATGTAAATAATGTGATCCACACATTCCTGAGAAATAACAAGCTTGACAGAAGTTTCCCTTTGACTGATTCACCAATTGCCCTTCATCAATTCATCAATTGATTTATGTGGAACTTGTCAGTTTCTGTCACAGGTCATGTACTTTATTACCGATCACACAAATCAGCTCTTCTTAGTTCACCATCTTTACATGCTTTGAGTCAACAATACATAGTACTCATGACAACACAGGCATTGCCTGCTTTCAGTAGTAAATTTCAACAGGAGGGATTCCTTCAGCAGTCAAAAATTCAATCTTGGCAGTGCATTGATGAGTACTTATTGCAGGTTTCCATTTCATGAACAGTAGCAACACAACCTTTTCTTACAGAAACTTCTCCTCAACTGAAGTGAAAGAACAGATGCTAAAGAATATGCCAGTTTTTAAGGACATCAATAATGCCACCTCTTTTGGTAACATATAACATTGGAGGCATTATTTTTTCATTCTATCCTCATAGAAGGATGAACGGTGGAAGAGCCAACAGTAATTCCTTCCCCACTACAGAAATATGGAAGGATATAATTTTTTTTACTGTTTTCCCTGCTGCACTAAACTTATTACAGCATGTTAGAATAGGTTTCAATGTTCTTTCCCTAATTTTGATTTGCAGAGATATTTTATGTTCTTTTTTTCATTGAGAACAGAACATTCCAAAGCTGCAACTTACCCCACCACATGAAGTGGGATACAGCCCAAGTCCCAGCACTGCATTTTTTTTTATTATTCTTCATGAGAAGATAAGACTTCCCTGCTGGAGGTCAGGTGAAGTAACTGTGTGATAGTTTAGGCTAGAGGTAGAAGATGCTTGAGAAATTCATTTTAAAAAAATCAGAATTAAAATGTACACATTCTGTCATAAAAAAGTGAGAGAATGAACTCAATGTATTTAAGTGCTATTTAAAATGAGGAAAAGCACAATGGATTTTCATCTGGGTAGGAAATTTGGACTGCTTAATTCTGAAAAGTCTAGCTTTGATTCCCTATATGTTTTAATAGCAATAGCACTTAGACTTATATACCACTTCACAGTGCTTTACAGCCCACCTCTAAGCAGTGTACAGCGTCAGCCCATTGCCTCCAACAATCTGGGTCCTCATTTTACCCACCTCAAAGGATGGAAGGATGAGTCCACCTTGAGTCGGTGAGGATCGAACTGTCAAACTGCTGGCAGCTGGTGATCAGCAGAAGTAGCCTGCAGAATGGCATTCTAACCACTGTACCACCACAGCTTTAATGAAGTATGCTGGACTGAAATTAGGGTTGACAACTCTTACTTTCTGACACACTTCCTATCTTTAAGCTACATGATAGGTAAGATACACAACACGATCCTGTCCAATCTAGAATACCTATATTGCAAAAGTCATCTAGGAGACACTGTTTTATATAACTAACCAAGATCCACATGAGATCCAACATGGATTGGATGCAAATAACTTATCGGGGGGGGGGGGGGGAAGGGGGGGAA
>JANHFT010009459.1:0-19740 GCA_032467955.1 Pseudoxenodon macrops
CACCAAAGACAAATTCCTTGTGTGTCCAATCACACTTGGCCAATAAAGAATTCTATTCTATTCTATTCTATTCTCTTTCAACACTTTCATACACTAGAGATGTAAAAATATTCCACTCTAAATCTGATTTGAAATGTACATCCCAGGGAAATAAATAATGAATGGAACGCCAACCATTTGTGATGATTCCATGAAGCACCAAAGTAAAAAGTTTTCTGCAAAGAGCCTCACATACCAGTAGTTGTTATAATATTTATCATTTCAAACATTAGAAGATTAATCATTTTGTATTTTTTTTTCCAAAAAGTGTTAGTCTTATCCAGGCTGCCTGACAAGAAGAGGCAACAAACAGAAGCAAATTTTGAGTTTCTACAAATATACACATATACCCATCTACCAATAGAACTGTTATGTTAAAGGATATTCTTTATGTTATTATGTTTAATTATCAGATTTCTTGACCAACAAACAAACAAAAATAGAAAATATTTTCTATGAACCCAAAAAGATATTTCCAGGATCTTTTTTTCCTTAGCAGAACCATAGCCATAGAGTAAACGGCTTTGAAATTTGACCTACAACATACAACTCATCTATTTAAAACAAAAAGTGAGAAATGCTGTTGGGCTTACAAGAGCCTAATCAGCTTTCTGGAGCCTGTAAAATTCACAATACTTGCAACTACAAAGTCAACTATTTCCCATCATTAAGAATAACTCTGTAAGTATGTCATACTATACTTTGGAATGTTTCCATAATAAGGCAATTATACACACTGATGTATGAGAAGAAATACCCTATTACACTCAATCCTATTCAAACTAAAAGGTAGAAATAAAAAAAATACACAAGAGGAAAACTTTTCAGCTACACAATTTGCCTATTTTAAAATAAATGTTTGCCCTACCTATATATGGTTGGTAAGAAGATTATTCTCCTGATTTTTTAAGTCATCTGTTAATTTTAAATATCGTACCTCTGAAATTACTCTGGAAGTCTCATTCAAGGAGACTACATGCAGTTCTACGACCAAAGGTTGTACCCTAAAATGGAAAGAAAATGGAAAGAAAAATCTCCACGGAGATCTTAAAGTACTTGATCAGAAAATAAGGCTCCTTTAATGAAAGGCAAGGGGATGAAGTGAAGGCTGTCAAAAGTTCATGCTGAGTTCTCATTGTTCCTGATTACGAAATGCTGTGCCTCAAAGTCCCCCACTGCTTCCATGGTGTTGAATGCATATGTATGAATGCATTATATCATTGCAATGACATTGGGCAAACCAGCTGGCTATATCAGGCATAGTGTATGTATGCCTACTGTATGCATTAAGCCATTCCCTCAGAGATCTTTATAACTCTCACTCTAAGATCTTTCAAGAAGCTATTAAAAACTTAGTTCTTCTCACTGGCCTTAGGATGTGGTACTTGTGGAATCCCTACAGCTTTGGTTCATTTAGTGTTTGACGTGGCCTTCCATCAGTTCTTCTTTCCTATTGTTATTTCTTGCTTTCTCTGTTTTAATTGCACGTTGCCCACAGCTGTTAAGGAGTTAGGCAACCTTGAAATCTAATGACATAAATAAATGGTACCCCATCTCATTTACTTCACCACTAGAGGCCCAAGGAAGGGGCTGAATCCTGACACATGGTACCATTAGCAGTTGGCGCTCACATCATTTCAATAAGATGCCTTTCAAACACAAATACACGGCATTGATATCACAGAGATGAACTGTTCTTGGTTTTTTTGCTTTGGATCCAAACTAGCACATTGTATTATGTGTTTAGCAAATAGGACATCTGAATATTTGCATTGTTTAAAAGGAGCAATGGAAGTTGCCTAATAGTGGAAGGATGATTTAACCCAGGGCTGTCAAACTCAAGGCCTGGGGACCAGATCCGGCCCGCGGGGCCACAACGAAGGACTGGCCCGTGGTGCCTCTGACAGGGAAAACAGAGTTCCATTACCCTGTCAAGGGTGTAGGAGGCCATCGCAGCTGAAAACGGAGCTCACAAGTGCTGCATGCGGCCCTTCTGGGCTCTGTTTCTGTTGACAGGGTTGCAGGAGGCCGTCGCAGCCAGAAACAGAGCTCAGGAGCCTATTTTCACTGGCAGAGCACACAAGCCACCAAAGGCGTCCCTGACACGAATGACATCAAGGTGGCCTTACCCTCCCTGGTCTCCCCCAAGGTGAAATATGGAGGGGCTGTGTCCCTCAATGAAATGGAGTTTGACACCCCTGGTTTAACCCATAGCAAGCAGTTATAACCCCAGATATATTAAAAACTTGTGTGTGTGTGTATACAAGTACATTTGTGTGCATGTATACACAAATAAAATCTTTTTTTTTTCATATGAGGAAAGGAGAGTAACAAGTTCATTTTTCTTTTTAGTATATCGTGGAACTGTAAAATTTAAAGCCCACTGGTTGAACATATCATGCAAATCTAATCAATTATCATTTATTCAATAAATTATAATATATAACATGGTTTTAATACAATCTACAAAATAGAATCACTACATTTTCTTTAAATTGTAGAATGTATTTTCCAATAATATAGTTGAGGAAGCTTGCAGTATGTAGTTTATGATGCTAATATAATTTTTTTATTATCATCTCAGGTAAAGAAATTGACAAATCAGATTTCCTAAGTAGGCAGTGGTAGCCAAAATTCAGATCCTACAAGAAAACTGAACTACCAGTCTCTAGTAAGAGAAGTTCAAAGTGTTTATAAAATGTGTTCCAGAAAATCTCACTACCAGCTCTCTAGAATAACAAATTCTTTATTTGCTTTCATTTGTATATCTGGCATTATGCATTTGCACATATCATCCACATTTTTGATGCCAAGGATAGCATAAATCACTTCTCATCTCTCTCACTGCAGTCTTTACAATTTTAAGGAAGTGTTTTAGAATTAGCTTTTTTTTGCATGCAATAAAAACTTCATTCAATCTAATGTTCACTATTGAATTTTTTTACCTTTTAATCATTTTTTCTGGTTACTAAGAGTTACACTAACATGTTTATCTATTTACTATCTACAATTTGGTGGGAGGACAAAACATTCAAAACAACTTTGTAATCAATCAAACATGTCAGGGTTGTGTAGGTGCTAGTTATCAATGGGGGAAATTAGTGAGGAATGAATCGATGGATGGATGGATGGATGATATTCAACCTGTATCAAACCACTCTCTATTTTTTTATAGTTCTAATACAATTTATAACAGACAGGTCCCAAATGGATATATATTCACAAGACAGCTTATATAAAGAGTCAGTTGCAATCTTCTTCATCATCTGTGAAAAGACTAGTCTCCTTCTTAAATCACAGAATGCCTGTTTTTAAAGTATCTGTTCCAATGTACTAGGAAATAAATTGGTTATAAATGGGAAATTGTTCAGGTCTGTGTATCTATTTCTGTTATTTATTTGTTTGTTTGTTTAGTCAAACACTTATTAGATAGTACATATTGAGTATAAACAAGATTTGAATACATGAAATGACTACGAATAAAAATGAAAGGGTACATTAGGACAGGAATGGTAGGCATGCTGGTGTGCTTATGTACACCCCTTACAGACCACTTAGGAATGGGGTGAGGTCAATAGTAGACAGTCTAAGGTTAAAATTTTGGGGGTTTGGAGATGAAGCCACAGATCCTAAGGTTTTTTTGAACTGCAGTATTATTTTGGAATCCAATATGTATTCCTAGTTTGTTAGTACTTTGGCCCATATGGTTTAGAATCAGGAGAACGATCTTCTTTTTTCTTCTTCTGCCTTCCATGATTGAAAAATAATTTGAGGGACTTGAAAAATTAGGCTGAATTGCTTTTCCCATAAATGTTGAGGAGATTAAGTTACTATTTTGTCTCTCTTTCTTCAAAGAGAAGAAGGTGCTATCCAAATTGTCTGCCTGGGTCAGTCTATATACTGTGTAGCACCAACAATAATATCTCTGTTATTTCTCCTGTATTCATACCATATTTTTTTGACTGGATGCTTGTGTTTTAATTCCTGAGGCAAATTAAGCCATTATTAAGCAATCTCTACCCAAGAAAACTGCACGATGACTTAGCAATACTTCATATGAAAGTCAATACTATTAATGTAACACATATATTTTTGTTTTCCAAGGGGTACAAGACTCATGCATTCCTTGCTCCTTCCCAAACACAGTTCTTTGAGATGCTGTTATTAATTATATTTCTCATGATCAAATATTTGAAAGCAAAACTCAAGGTGAGATTGTCTCTCCATATCCTTCCCCTCATTTCTAGAAATTATAACACAGCGAGCGTCAGAACCAGATGCTATTCTATCTTTTCAACAGCAAAACAAACCAAATCTCTTATTTTAACAAGCTTACATTGGAGATGCTTCAGTCACTATGTTTCATGGATATTAGTTTGCCTGGGCAAATGGAAGTTTGTAATTTTGAGGTCAGTAGCCTTCAATTTTCCACTACTTCTTCTTTCCTAGATATTTGTTCACGATTTTCCTTTCAGTACCTGACAGGTGTTAAAATAACACTATTAAACTATTTTTGTTCTGAAAATCTTTCTAAGCCTCCCGAGTCTTTTATCTGCCTCCACTGCCTTACTTCTTTACATCCCTTTTTCATTTCCTATCAGAGAACAAATTGATAGAGTCATTCTAACCTCTTGCAAAAAAAGAAGAAGATTGCTTTACACAATGTAAAACAATCCTAAACAGAAATAATAGGAATTTGAATGAAAATCAGACCTTTGGTTGTCTCGCATCACATGTAAAGGGTACAAATGATATATAATTTCAATTGAAGCTCCTTCCAAATATATAAAGCCTCTGCCAATTGCAAATTATTATTTGCATGCTATCACAATGCTGATTTTTTTAAATAATGGAAAGATCTATTAAACAACCACAGCATAAGATGGTGATGATTTTGTGGAAGAGCAGCTCTGTCATTATTCATTTTGTTTAAGAAGCCTAATTAATAGCACATTGCATACCGTACAGCAGACCGGTTCTATAGAGTAAGTAGTAAACCGCTGGTGACGTCACGGAACCGGTTCTGGTCCATGGAGGCCACCATCTTTCCTTGCGGGGATTTTTTTTTTGGCAGAAAATAAATATTTTTTTTGCATTTTTTTTCTTCTGCACATGCACAGAAGCAGAGTTTCCAGTACTGCGCATGCGTCGGCATCTTGTTTTCACCCCTTTTTGGGAGGGGAGGAATTTTTTGGCACTGCACATGCGCACACGTGCAAATTGCACACACGCCCACGAGGCGCGGCCACGTGGTGCGGGAGGAAGTGAATCGACAGCGAGGTAAGTTAGAACCCACTCCTGCTATACATCTATAATTTACTACATAAAGGTAGTCCTCGACTTACAACAGTTCATTTATGACCATTCAAAGTGGTCTGAACGGCACTGAAAAAAGGGACTTATGACCGTTTTTATGACCATTGCAGCATCCCCAGGGTCACGTGATTAAAATTCGGATGCTTGACAACTGGTTCAACATTTATGACGATTGCTGTGGCCCAGGGTCATGTGATCCCCTTTTGCAACCTTCTGACAAGCAAAGTCAATGGAGAAGCCAGATTCACTCAACAACCGGGTTACTAACTTAACAACTGCAATGATTCATTTAACAATCATGGCAAGAAAAGTCATAAAATGGAGCAAAACTCACTTAACAAATGTCTCACTCAGCAACATAAATTTTGGGCTCAATTGCGGTCGTAAGTCAAGGCCTACCTTTAATAACAGGTTCTGAGTTGGGGTAATATGAGAAAGGTGAGCAAATATAATTTTCCTTCTCCATTCCCTCAACTTACAAAGAGGAAAAGGGGGGGGGGGAGAATCTATTTATACCAGCAAAAACATCCAACATAGGAGAAAAGTGGTACGTAATTTTCCTATTATTTTAATGCAGATAAAAGAAGAGTCGAAATTCCGGAGATCAGGTGTCTAGAAAATAACAGGAAGGTAGATTCTGCAGTTGTAAAGGGTTGTAACTGACTGTTTCAGATGTATTACTTTTTTTTAAAACAAAAAAATGCAATCAAAGCAAGACATATCTTCCCGAAACTGAAATATGACATGCATACTCATATATGCAATGGAGTAGAGCAACAATAAATGTATGGAGACACATTTATTTTCATTGCACTCCATCACAGCTAGAAAGCAAAGTTACATAGGGGGAAATAAACGTTGTAAAGAGAATATAAATCTTTCAATAGCAGATCTATTTTTGATAAAATAAAAATCCCCAAGTCCTTGATATCTACAAAGTAAAGCACTCCAATCCTGCCACAGATAAATGGCTTTTCCTAACAACCACACAGCTCCTTTATCAATGATCATACCAAATGATCTTAGATATCCTCAATATTAAAATAACATTTTTTTCTTACTTTAAAAAAAAAAGAACTTATTAAGCTTTCAGGCACAGCCTTGTTGTGACTTGTACAGCTGAGAAATACTATGTATGCATTTTGTAGAAATACAACTTGAAAATATGCAGTCTGACACTTCGTCTGATGAAAAAAAAAGGAATTTATTTTGTTCACAAATAAAATTCAGCTTCACTGACATTTGCATAAAACATATTAAAGTTATTCCCTGTCATTTCATGAAAGAGAAAGCAGCAGGATGCTGAACTTACAACTGCAAACCTTCTATGTTAATGGTCCAGTTCAATCTGCTCTGAATTGTTCTAAGTGTGCGACATGTTGATATATTTGGTATTTGAGGAAGCTCATTAAGTTGCTCTGTATTACTAATGTCAAAGTGTAAAGTAGTTACATGCTACAGATGTTCTAAATCAGGGGTATCAAACTCAATTTCATTGAGAGCTGCCATTGAGAGTGTTTGACCTTGGGGTGGATGGAGTGGACGTGGCCAGAGTGGGTGTGGCCAGCTTGATATTACTCATGTCGGGGGTCCCTGTGGTGGCCTGAGCACTCTCCCAGTGAAAACGAACTCCTGAGCTCTGTTTTTGGCTGTGATGGCCTCCTGCAACCCTCCGCCAGCGAAAACAGAGCTCGGGAGGGCTGCACATGGCCCTCCCAAGCTTCATTTTCACTGGCAGAGGCACCACGGGCTGGTCCTTCATTGGTTCCAGGGCGGGCCTGCAGGCCAGATTTAAGCACCCCGTGGATCAGATCCGGCCCCCAGGCCTTGAGTTTGACATCCCTTCTCTAAATTTATCAACACACAAATATTCATAGGTGCCTAAGCCCAAAACTACTCAGAGGACTGCCTACTTCCATCAGGATGGATAGGATTTGCCTTATCAGTGGGACACTCTTTGTGGCTTAAGATGTATTTGACATCAAATCTTTTAATTCATTCTTTATTTTTTGCAATGGGTCTCAGGTTTATACACTTCTACTAAAAGCCACAATAATGTTGACACAAAATACATAATTTGTGCCATGACGTCATCAAATAAATGAGGCAAATTTCATAATTTTGTGTCATTTGCATGACATCATGTGTGTGATGTCATTTGCCTTTGTTGTCTTTGTGCTTATCTTACAATCAATTTACCACACTAAAAGAAATATGCCCAAGTCTTATTAGAGCTAAAGTGATGTCTTATAACAGACTTATTCACACAAACATTTTAAACTTAAGCATTTTAATGTTAAAAATATTTTTTTAAAGTTTATAATTTTGAGATTTCTTGTTTATATTTTAAAAAAAATTGTTTGACGGTAAACTGGCCAGAACTGTTCAGTATTATTGTTGGCATGTACATTTTCTAAATTAAACGAAAATAAATACATTTATATTATTAGCCTGTTCCACAAGACACTGCATTGCCTGAGACTGAGCAAGATCATAAAAATTGAACATACATAACATACATAAAATGTCAGCCCTAACACAATCAACACTACTTTGCAGCTTTCCTATTAAACAGAATATGTGGGTTGTATTTAAAATTAAAAAAAACATCCGGAGCCAGAACTATAATGAGATATAAATATAATGAGATGCAAATTAATATAATATTCAGAGACTAAAGTATTTCTCACAAGTTAATTAATGAATATTTCATGACCCCCTTCCCCTTCTGTTTGTGTCTTTTTGCTGCCTTTCACCCAGGCATCTGTGTGTGCAGTCTATAATTTCCTCGTTTAGAAGCACAGGACAGGGTCTATTCAGGAAGAATATACCATATTTTTTATGTTTATATTTTGCCTTTTTCCCTGAAGAACAAAAAGCAGCAAATGAGATGGTGGAAGTCTCCCATTTTATCTCCACAACAAGCCACCCAGTGAGTTCCATGCTAAGTGAGGAGCAAATATCTTACACACTACTTACTATTATCTAACCATCTTGTTTTTTCAAAAGGAGCTACTGTTGCCACCACTTTTCAAGCCTATTGTGGGAAGAAATCTGGTTCAGTTCCAAGCCGAGAGAAAGGCACTAGAGACAAAATGGAGGCTGGAGGCTGACTGGAAAAAGGGTCCATTTATTGATGAAGCAGAACCACAAGGGTGGTTCTGGGCAGTTGACCACATGGAGTTGAGAGTGAGGGGTTTTTATACCTTCTCTAGTGCTTTGCACTTGAGCTTCCTGTTCTTGTGCAAGAACGTGTATTCTATTGGCTGTTGTCAGATCCTGATGGGGCCATGTAGGGGTTATTTAGGGGTCATAGCTGGCTCCATAAGCAAAGTGCAAATCCTAGGTGTTTGTCTGAGCTACGTTTGGTTGATGTTTGGTCTGCTCTGAGATGATGCAATGAAGGGCAATTCCTATTATGGCTTAACGGCTTTGTCCTGGTTTGGATCTTGAGTGAGGGCTAATCCTACCACTCTGCCTTTGTTCAGACTTTGCTGCAAGGAGTAACATATTACCAAAGCTGCATTTCTAAAAGCTGCCCCAGCTCAGTATCTGCTTGGGGGCAGGGAGATGGGGCTCTGAGTTTCTGTCTCCCTTAAGATTTTTTATTTCTCTTTAGGAGAAATATTTTATTCTGCCTTTTTTAAATATTATTTCTCAAAATATTTCATTTTTCTAGGAGGAGGGGTGGTGGTGGCTTCCCCCACTATACTATCTGACACATCCACATTTTAAGATTAGCAATAGTATCCTTCTATCGTTTTTCTGGCTTTTCATCACTTTTCTGGACATCAACAAGCCTAGTAAGCAGCATTCAACAAAAGGAACATTTGGCTATTATTTCTACACATACAGTTTTCAAGGCTTCTACAGCAGGACTGTCCAAACTTGGCAACTTTAAGATTTGTGGGTTTCAGTTCCAAAATTCCCCAGCCAGGGTTTTATAAATTCTCTGGGCATTGTGAATAGAATATGGTGATTATACATCCTTTCTTACAGAAGAGAGTCCTTTATTTCAAGAAGCTGTCATTTAGCTTTATTTTTCCAAAATCCACTTTTGTTTTTTATTTTTTGTTTTTTTTTACCATACAAAAATCATCCTTTGATGCACAGTCTTTCACATTCATGTGAAAAATATAGAAATTAAATTGTCTTTTAAAAATATATTTACATATACTGTTTCATTTTAGATGAAATTAGAATATGTGCTTTGTACAGTTTTCTCTTGGTTTTGGTCTCGAAATTTCCTTTGCAAAGTTATAAACAAATTAAAATTTCAAAAAAATAATAATCCTTTTGCAGATTACTCCTTTTTCATTCTTTTATAGTTGCAATAATTATATTTTTTCTATAATTATAATAATTATAGAAAAAACAGAAAACTTGCTAAAAGTGCTAAAAACAGCTGGAATTATTTGTAATGTGCATGAATACTTTGCCATGTATAACATTCCATTTTTAATTTGTTATTTATATGTTTGAGGATCATACTCATTGGTTTCTAAATTTAACAGCCAATGATTTGGAGAAAATTCCCACTTGTATATTTTTTCTGCAATTTAGGCTCACCAACTATTAAAATAGACTGACAAAGTTAAATAGTTAAGAAATAATTTGGCAATGAACAATGGATGGATACATATATGGAATGTGAGAATGACCCTGGAAAATGGGAGGGAAAGGGAGAGATGCTGTTTAAAAAATGATCAAATAAAAGGGGGAATTGAGTAATGGAAAGAGAAAAGTTTTTAGAAAGGATGTACCCTAATTATGTAATCAGACAGTGCTTTTAGACTTGCAAGATTCTTTTAATGTAGCCTTGTCATAAAGTATATTTAGCTCTTCTTGTATTTTCTGTCTGGTTCTTGGAAAGCTGACAATAACATTTATGTGCCTTATTTAAAGTGCAGCTGATTCTCCTATATTTTATATGCTACCATCTCATGTCTGTAACCTTCAACTGCCTTAAATGGTGCATTACAGGGCAACAATTTTCAAACCAGAGTATCTCAAATGGGCTAATTTATAGAATGAATGCAAAAGACTCCTGTGGAATTGAAACATTTGCAAAATATTATAAAACATTTAATGACTAAAAATTACCACAAAATATTTTATAAAATAATACAAATTTGATAAAGCATATTCTGTGGTCAATTCCTGATATTTGTCCGTGGTTTGCACAGACTTTTTTTTAAGGCACATACAATTCTGAATATCTCTTTGACTGTAAAAAAAGACAAAACTCTTCCAGTGCATTATATGCTCTGCCATTGTTGAGGCACTGAGGAATCTGGTAAGGAGATATCTTTGAAATAATGACACAATGGGTCAAGGATTGTCTAGTTTTCTATATTAGTTGACGCCCTATAAGAGGTTGCTAATTGCAAACGCCCACACCCTCCGGCATAAAGAGGATATAATCCAACTAAAGGACTATACATTATACACTCATGGAAGGACACTCCATTTCAATTTGTAGTTCAAATGTGTTATGCTTTTTTTAATTTAAAAAAAAATTCAATTACAAACATAAACATTCCATGTGTCCATCTGCTGTGTGTCGTCTGCTTACCAACATCTCTGTGCAATATCATTCACCACTTGCCTTCTCATTCACATATATTTCGCTAAACTTAATATTATAGTATATTATACATTTTAAGATTGTAAAGCTCTCCATTTTCTTAATATATTATAGTAATGTTATCATATTAGCATTAAACATCTTTATTCTCATTATATTTGTTTTTAATGGGTTTTTTTTTAAACTTTTGTATTGTATGTTTTTATTACTGGCTGTACACCGCCCTGAGTCTTTCGAGAGAAGGGCGGTATATAAATTTAATAAATAAATAAATAAATTATACTTATACTAACATTTCCTTCTTATTTACATGTTTATTTTAATATATTTTCTACTTGTTATTTAATCTTCTTCATTTCCAAACTCCTTTTTCATTCTCCGACCATTGATAAAATACCTCCAATATTGCATAATGTTCAGTTTGTTCTTTTTTCCTTGATTGCTAACATTAATCTGTTCATTTCTGCACATTCTAATATTGTCATTATCACCTTCTCATCAATGGGAATCTCTCCACTTTTCCAGGGTTGTTCAAATACAATTCTAGCTGCAGTTAATACATGAATAATCAAATATACACTCTCTTTATTATAAATTTCAGGTAAAATTCCTAGAAGAAATATTTCTGGTTTCAATTCAATATTTTGCTGTATTATCTCTTCCAGCCATATCTTAATTTTTGTCCAATACTTCTTTGCTTCTCCACATGTCCACCACATATGATAGTAAAATCCAGTATTTGGTGGCACTTCCAACATTTAGCTGATTTATCTTTAAATATTTTTGCCAACCTTGCCGGTAGTAAATGCCATCTATAAAACATCTTATACAAATTTTCTTTATATGCAGTTGACATTGTTAATTTGTAATTCCTCTCCCACAATTGCCATTTGTCTAATTCTATCATATAACCAATTTTTTTCACCCATGCTATCATTGTCTCTTTTACTTGTTCCTCTTCCAATTTTATACCCAATAAATAAGTTATACGGTTTCTTTATTAACTTTTCTTCTGTTCCTATTAAACTTTTTATCTAACTCCATTAATTATTTGTAGAAACCCTGCAATTTAACATCTTTCTCATATCTAGACTGTATCTGCACATATGAATACCATGTTATATCGATCCCTTGCTCACTCATTTCTTCTTTCGTTTTAAGTCCCACTTCTTCATTTAAAATATATTTTTATCTAACAGTAGTGTCAGAAATGTGTTATGTTTCGTCAGTTAGATGTTCATGTAATACGCCCTACACCCTAATACTTAGCAGCTGAATTCACACTAAGCTATAATAGGGTGTGTTAGGTTTAGCAGAATATGTGAATTCAAAATCATGGCGTATAGTCTAGCATCTTATGTGAATCCAACCAATTCTGACTATGTCTACAAATAATCACAGTTAAGCAAACCATAGTTTAATACAGGGGTCCTCAAAGTATGGCTCGCGGGACAGATACAGCCCGCCAAAGCCATTAATCCAGCCTGTGCGGGTCCACGAGGCCCCGCCCACATTGCCCTGCCTACCTGCCAGATCCTACCTGTCTTCTGGAGGCCGAAGAGGCCAAAAATGGGTCCATTTTTGGCCTCCCCAGCCTCTAAAGAGAGAGGGAGGGAGGAAGGGAAGAAGACACACAGAGAGAGAAACACACACACACACACACACAAGGAAGTCCCTCACCCACCCCCCAAGGCAGCCACATCCCTAACATGCTTTCCACCCCCAGGAGCATAACAAATAAAAGTTTAATTTGTGTGTATTGTTTAATGGACTGCTACATTGGTCATACCCACCCAGTCACATGACCACCTAGTCACACCCTTCCAGTCACATGACCACCTACACCCACACAGCAGGTCCAGCCACACAACAGTCTGAGGGACCGTGAATTGTCACCCTGTTTAAAAAATTTGAGGACTCCTGGTTTAATAGAATGTGAACCCAGTGGCTTGTGTGTAAAACATGAATGTTTCCAGTAGTGCTCTCTGGTGCCACCTAGCTAAAATATTCTGTACTGCCCTTCAGGTGTCCCAGCATAAACCGCTCATTGGCAAGGAAGGCATAAAGAATCATGTTTCTGTAATGTGAGATTCATGTCTCATGATAGCCATGCTAAATATGGAATACAAATTATTAGTGCAAAGCCAATTTGACATCGCTGCCAATGAGATGCAAATACTTGTGGCAGACATGTATAAACAAGATAAAGCAGAGTTCTTTTTAAAAAAACATAAATTATATTGCAATACTAGATAAGCATATAATCTTTCTTAACCCTAACATCACACTTATAGAAGATATAGACAATACCAGTTAATCAACTGAAGTGTCTTTTGAATAATATAATTTAAGTAAAGAAGCAATGAAAATGATTCATCATGACAACAGAGACATTGATTTAAGTGAGAGAATCCTAATTTTAGCTGAATGAGAAGCTTGACTGAAAAAAGTTTAACCATTTAAATATAGATCCTTCTTCCTTAAATATCCTTTTTAAAAAAAAGAATAAATTTCCATTAAGTTCAAAACAATAACATTCAAAACTTTTTCCCTGAATAAATGTAGAGGGATCAGTGTTATCAGTATTTATGTAATGATACTGATATCACCTGTAATGATCAAGCTGCAAATTGAAGACATTTCTGCCCAAATCTATTCATCACAGTTGGACTTTTTATAACTAGAGTTATAAAGTTATAAAGAAGTTATACCATATACCAGCCCTTGGCATCAGACTATGCATTTTGTCCGGAAGTCAGAAAGCTTTCCTAAATCATCTATCCAGTTAAGAGGTCTTCTATTCTGATGATTCCTCTCCATTTGAATATTAGATACATTAGCTGAGGATAGAATTATCAATCTTGGCAATTTCTAAGCATGTAGACTTCAAATCTCAGAATTCTACAAGACAGCATGTCTATTAATAAGAATCCTGGGAGTTGAAGTCCATCCACGAGACTGAAAATTAACAAAATTGAAAAACCCTGGGGAAAATTATTTACCAATATCTGAGCAAAATTACAACTAACCATTAGCTTATAAATTCAAGATCTAGTGATTAAAGAATATAGCAAACCTTTCCTGATTAAAAAGGAAAAAAATAGGTTTAAAACATTAAAGTAATTGCAATCTTATTTAAATAGTCATTTATAACACTGTGACAGGAAATCAGGGTAGGTTTGAAACCAACATATAAAATCTGACTCACACTGGATCTTATACCAGAATATGCCAGAAACTCAATACAAACACCTTCTAGTTACTTAATTTCTTTTCAAGGGACAAAATAGCTATTTCCTAAAATGTTATCACTTCAAATGTTGAACTTGAACAAGTGCTGTAGACAACAGAAAGATTATTTTAAAAACAATCTTGAAAAGGTGATACTAGAACACTTTGTAACTTCTTTTTGTAAAATTAAGGGAAATCTGAGTAAAAATACTTATTTGATAGGGAAACCTGCAGGAAATAGTCGACAAATTCAGGAATGAGATACTTCGCAGCTTAATAATCACTGCTTTAAAACAATCATGTGAACGGAATCCTTCCTAAATATAATTTCCAAAAAACATCCAAATAGTGACTACTATTGCATGGTACAGCATATTTGATCATCCTTTTAATGACTGAAATCCAAAGTGTGTGCTGGAATGTCTTCTTCCAGATTACATTCTACAACATGGAAGAAGCTCAGAGGAAAAACATATTTACTGTACTGTACTGTACTGTGTATATTTACCTCCTCTAACCCTGTCCCAAAGGTATCTCCACCTAAGTCTGAAGTATAGTTAAGAATTTGGTTTTAATACCGTATTTCCCCAAAAACAAGACAGGGTATTATTTTCTTTTGACCCCCGAAATAAGCGCTTGACCTTACTTTCAGCATACAACCTTGTTACAATAGCTGAAGGTTTGTGCAGTGCGGTCTTGCATTATGATATGTTTAAAATAAGCACCTGTATGCTTCTAGACAAAAATTAGGATTTAGTAGCATTACTTAAATATGGGATTTAATATTTTAAATATGGGATTTTGTAGCATTACTGAAGCACTGCTATTTCATTTTTTTTTAGGATAGCAGCAATAACATGATCCGTGGGCTAGCAGATTCAAGCAATTTTATAAAATACTATAAAATAAGATGATCAATTTCCCTCTAGGAAATGTGATTCTGCGGATCAAGGCAGACCTAATAGTGACTCAAAAAGCCATTATTATTCATAAGTATCATAAAAATGTGAGGCAGAAAAGCTATCATTGATAGATGCCTTCTTGTTTAAAAAGTATTTTTTACAATAAAGTTTCAGAAAGGAAGGAAAAATACTTTATGATGGAAAAATATTAATATTAAGATTCTTTAAAACACGGATGATTCTAATTAAGTTACAACTGATATCTTATGTGGGATATGATTTTAATTTGTTCAACACCATAACAAGATGGAAACCTACCAACAGAGGTTGGATGGTCATTTGGCAGAGATGCTCTAATGCTGGGGTGTCAAACTTGCATCATTACGGCACTGTCATGAGATGTATCATAACTCCCCCCCCCACTTTGCCAAACTGGACGTGGGCATGGCCAGCTCGTGACGCATCTGACCCGCAGGCCGAAAGTTTGACAGTCCTGATAGATACAGGAAGAAAAGTTAAGTACTGTAATCAGAGGTCCTCTCAACACAGCATTTTCTTCAACAAGCCTAGTTACTTGATGTGGAGAAATTATAAAGTTATAAACTATATGAAAAAATGTACTAGTGGCCATCTTCTAGTCAACATTAATTAAATACTGGCTGCAACGCCCTTTCTTTTGAAATTAAGGAATAGAATAATTTGCCATTATACCAATTAGAGAATATATTGCAATCTGGGAGCTCTTTTAAACAAAGCTGGGCAGTGCACAAACTTATGGTTGAGATGAGATTGCTTCTAAATGTCATGGCTGTTTTGCAATGTGACGGAGAAAACCTTTGGTCTGCTCCCATACCCCAAAAGCTATCTTTCCTGTCATTAGGAATTTATATCTGCTCATCTCAAAACAGCAACTATTCATTTGCATCACTGCAATTTAGATAGGTTTGCAGTATTCAAAACAATCTCTCTTTTTTTTAAAAAAAACTGTCAGTTTATCATTTGATAACATTTCAAAAGATGAATATCCAATAAAATTTATGTATGCGCAATAAACATTTCATTAAGAATCAGCTGTAACCTTCTCCCATTCCAGAAAAGTCAATTCCAGAGATTTTTAAAGCTATGGATTAATATATCAATCAAGATGACAACTAAAGCCAAAAACACACAGGCACCAAATGAAAATGTTTTCCTAGATGAGCTCCTGTGAGGATACAAGAATGCTTAATTTGATGCTACCCTTTCCTTGAAAGTCCTGTAAGCAGCATTTCACAGTATGAATGCTCTTGTGTGTTTTTGCTCAAATGAATTCATTAATGGGGAAAAAACAATAGTGACAGCTCTGTTTTGGAAAAAAGGGCAACATGGGGCTTCAGTTTTATTATGTTTAGAAAGATTTCTGCTTCTTTAGTGTAATACAAATGACTATCCACCCCTACATACAAGCACCATTGAGAAGGAAAGGTCTCCTTGATCCCACCTGAATTTGGAATTAATTATTCAAATATAAATTTTCTCAGTAATTTAATCTAGTTATAATAAAACGTTCATTGAAACGTCTTATTATTCTCTCACAAATCAGGTGTGTGTGTGAGAGAGAGAGAGAGAGAGAGCGACAGAGACAGACACAAGAGAGAGAGAGATTTATACATGTAAAACAATGTAATCCAGAGATTTATCTGTACAATTGTGATGAACGTTTTAGAAACAAAATTCAGTTCTACAGTATCAACCTTTGAAAAATAGTTCTTAAATGTAAAACTTACAATTGACTTTCGAACAAAGAGTTTATTGAAGAATAATGATTCTTTTGATCTGAGGAAGAATATGTGTTCTCAAATAACAATCATGTAGACTAAGTTTGTTTGAATTGCCTCAATGGGGCAATTCAACCTTCTAGCGGCAATTTTTGTCTGCCTGAGCAAAGTTGGCTTCATTTAGCGGTTAAGGTTCTGGCCTAGAAACCAGGAGACTGAGTTCTAGTTCCACCCTAATCATGAAAGTCAGGTGGATGACTTTATGCTAATCACTCTCTCCCAGCCCAAATCACCTTGTAGGCTGTTGGGGGGAAATAGGAGTATCTTTGCCATCTTGCTTTACTTATAAAGTAATAATGGCAGGATAAAAAAAAAACTTTTTAAAAAGGCACCTTTTGGAAGCAAGATACTCTACTTCAATAAAGGGTCAATGCAGGATTGACACACACACACCAAAAGTGTATGACTGACTTTGCAGACTGAGGCACAATGTGCACAAATTCCTGCTACTCAGAGAAGACCATAACTGTTTCACTCCACTAATTATAAGTGATCTGCCACTTTCCTGCAGAGCATTCTTTCAAATAATTGTTTCATTCAAAGCATAAGTGCCCCTGCAAAAATTTGTCAGCGCTATGAATAATACCATTTCTTCCACTTATCCAAGAACAAAAATTCAATATATCATATGCAATTATGCAATGCTGTATGCCCTTATGCAACAAGAACACAATTCCAACCTGGTTTAACCAGACATTAGTATATCTAAATTGGATTGATTTGTTTTTATTACATTTTCAACCAATGAACCACAAATCACATTTGAATTTATGGCAACATATGAATCCAGCCAACAATGATGTAAACTATCTGTCCAAATCTTTTCTTTGTAATCAATTTAGATACTATTAACATTTGTTTCTCAAAAAGAACTCTTTCCATTGAAACTGGGTCCTATTATTTTTCTTATCATCTTCTTGCATTTTCTATTATATCCATAGATACAATTTTCTACCTATTATCTGAATTTCTTAAAATTAAGCTGGAATGAAGGAATAGCATTGTAATAAATCCGATTTAGTCAACTGAATTCAGTATGATTTTGTAATAGAGTCTCAAACATTCTGAAATTCAGCTGCATTATATACAGTAAGATTAAAGGAATGCTGTAAAAACATACCTTAATCCCAGCAAAGTCATGTCCTGTATTGGATCTGACATGATATCCTTATAACTAAAGTGGAAAAATGTGGGATAGCTGTTTTGTAGTCCATAGTATTTGAAAATGATTAAACAAGCAACCTCTTATGAATGATTTTCTATTGTATTAGAAGGAAGTATCAAGTAAGGATACTCTATGGTTTTATTTTTGGCCCAGCGCTCTTCCATATCCTTAAAAATGATTGAGAGAATAGAATGGAAAGGTTTCTTATCAAATTTGCTAATGACACTAGCTGACAGTAATCTGTAAGTATGAAAAGACTATCAAGTGCAAGAAGAGATAGCTCTGTTCTTTGCTGACTATGAAAGCAGAATAAGGTTGAAATTAAATGAAAAGAAATGCAGTTGAATATTACAACTCTTTTCCCAAACAGCTGTTGAACAATGGAACACCTTATCTAAAACAATATTAGTAGTGGACCTCCACATATTTGAAATGAGGGTTGCACAGCCACCGGTTAGAGATGGTTTACTGAATCCCTACATTAAGAACCACTCAAATTCATACATCACACATTCAGTGTATTTTAAATTAATGATACTCTCTTGATTGATTAATCACTAGTATTGTCACCTGGCCAATTTTGTCTCAGCTAAGGAGGATCTATTTAGTTATTGGCAAACCAAAAAATAATAGTAGAGTTTTAAACTGGATTGAGAAATTGATGAAAATATCCTGGACGACAAACTATTTACATAATGTAAGATAGAAAGTTAAATACATTTGTTGATGTAGTCATTAGCAGTTAAGAAAAACTCAAAGGGTTTTTACTCACTGAGTATGTGGTACACTCAGCATGTGCTGCATGAATCAATGGTGAGTCCTTCAAACCTAGTTGAAGCTACTTGAAGCAGCAGTTATGGAGCTGAAGAAAGTATCTGGCAGACTAGGAATGAAAAATTAGAAATGGATTGTCAAAACTGTATGATCAAATGCAAGTTTTTCAAGACCTTGGTCAGATCTCTAGAAAAATAGCACTTATTCCAACCAAAGGTTGGTGATAACTGTTCCTTTCTAGATTCTGTCTCTGTACCTTTGCTTTCTGCAACATAAGTAGTTAATTTTGCATTTGTTAAAATTTTATTCCAGAAACCAGTGTCTTAATCTCTGCTTGCTAGGCTTCAAATAGCAAGTAATGGTCTGGGTGAAGTTTGCTGACACTTACAATAATCCAGACTGACTATTAATCAGAACGTCACGAGATACTGAAATGTGCTCAAATCAGGACATTTTATTTAGTTAGTTACAATTTAGATTCCAACATAATCAAAATAGGGCTCTGGATGGTTTTTAAAGTAACATGAACAATGAATAGATAATGATACAAGAGTCCAAATGATATGTAGCAAATAAAGTAGGAGCTATCTACTATGGAATTTATCTTTTTTTTTAAAAGATGACATTTTCTTGAGCTATCAACTTTCTTTTGGGACACATTAATAGAGCACTGCAAACCAAGACAACTAGACAACAAGAACATTTCCCCCCCGAACGCCATCACTCTGCTAATCAAATAATTTCCTCACCACTGTCAGACTATTTACTAAGACTACATTACTGTTACTATTAGTCTTCTCATCGTTCCTACCACCCATCTCCTCCCACTTACGACCGCAGGACTGTAACTTGTTGCTTGTATCCTATGACTTCTTATTGATATTGTTTCCTGATTGCTTATTTGTACCC
>JANHFT010009459.1:26557-42240 GCA_032467955.1 Pseudoxenodon macrops
AATATATATGTGTGTGTATATGTATATATATCTACTATATATATATATGTATCTTCCATAAGGCAGTTTTATGCTTTCCGTGGAGGGTGGTGGAGGAGGAGGAGCGCTGGGCCCGGCTGGCTCTGTCAGGCTGCCCTTCGCGAGGTCGGGTTGCCGGAGTGCAGCTTCACCGGACGAACTTCCAGGGCGTCCCGGGTGGAACGGCGGGGAAGGCAAGGCGGCCTCCTCCTCCCGGCTCCTCGGTCCGTCCGTCCCTCCCTCCAAGGCTCTCCAGGCGAAGAAGAGGCTCTGCCCTGGCTTCACCTGTTGGGCCTCCGCCTGCCCTGCCCGGAAGGCTCTTCCTGGAGCCTCAAGAGGTTCAGCAGGTGAAGCTGCGGCTCTTCCTCTGGGGGGGACAAACCCCCCCCCCGCTGGGCCTCTGCTTCAGGAGGGGGGATATTATGGGTGTGTATATATATATATATGTATATATTATCTATCTCTCATGTGCCTATCTCTCTCTATATCTCTCTATCCTTTTATTCTATCTATCTCATTTCTATCTATCATCTATTTATCTATTCTTTTATTCTATCTATCTTTCTCTCTCTCTCTCATTGTTATCTATATGTCTATCTGTATTCTTTTATTCTATCATCTCTCATTTCTTTCATCTATCTCTCATCTATTTATCTATTCTTTTATTCTATCTCTATTGTCTCTCTCTCTCTCTATTCTTTTCTCTCTCTCTCTCTATCATTGTTATCTATATTTATATCTATCTATCTATCTATCTATCTATCTATCCTTTTATTCTATCTATCTAATTTTTATCTCTCCTGTATATATGTGTGTGTGTACATACATATAGCTATACATTTATATATACACAAACACACACACACACACACACACACACACATACATATATATATATATATATTGTGTATATGTATGTATCTCTATAGGTATATATTGTATGTCTTTGTATATACACATATACATACATACATACATACATACATACATACATACATACATACATACATACATACATACCGTGTTTGCCTGAAAATAAGACCCTGTCTTATATATTTTTTGAACCCTGAAATAAGTGCTTGGCCTTCTTTTCGGGGAGGTCTTATTATTATTATCTTATTCTTATTTTGGGGCGCATGGAGCAAGACGGGCCTCCTCTTGCCACCTTCCAGCTGATTTCCAGCTCTGTCTCCCTAACTCTAAGCAGAGGAAAAGGCAGGGACCGGCTGCACATGTGGTTAAATATTCTCACCCCGCCCAAGTTATTGGGAATATATGATGATGATGATATGGTTGTGATCTATTATTATAATTATTATTATTATTATAGTTCAGAGCGTAGTCAAACAATATTATGAACAATCTGCAGCTAGATTTACACAGTCTGCTGAAAATAATTCAAATCCTGACCTATGGACCTACAAATTATTAGTGTAGCACCTAAGAATATAAGGTCTAAACAAGGTGTGTGTGTGTGTGTGGAGATATGTTGTAGGTCCGATAAATTCAAAATTTCCAAATATTGAAGGACTCATTCAGCTGTTGCTTAGAGGGCTGCAGTCATGATGGGTATAACAGATAATTATTAGGTCATAGTTGGTCACGCATAAGAGGAAGTGTCACATGTTGTTTAAAGTTCAAAAAGTTGGTTTCTTTCCCTTTGGTTTATATGTACAGGTCAACCAGTCATTGGATGTTATCATCTAAGGTTTATGGCCCTCCATTGTGACTGAGCCATGGTTAAAATGTTAATTATGAGTTACCTTTGTATCCTGCTGCAGAGAAAAGCCTCTTGGTTTAAAAAGGCGATTTAGGGTTATCTTGATTTCCCAGCATTTGACTCAGGAAGCTTATCTTTGGAAATCAGGGATTTCCCGCATTAATTCTGTTCCTCAGCTAGACTTAAAAAAAAAAATCCCCTGCTTTTCACTCTCTTGTATTACTTTCAGAGTAAGGAGGAATGTTAGTGAAGAAGTGGCAAATTTGAGATTAGAAACAAAGAAAGAAAGATGCTGTGAAATTAAACATTTTCCTCCCTGGTTATATAGTTTCTTGTAAAACTGCATCTCCCTGCAGTCAATATAAGAATTATGCCCGTAGAAATGGATTAGTTTGAGCATACATCTTTTGGGGAAGGGATCCTATGAAGCTCAGAACAACTGTCCTTATTTTTTTACGAATGAATTTCCCCGTAGGCATCTGGTTGTTTGCAGCGGAAAACCAAATAGATCTTTGGAATTTGGCCTTGTCCGGCTCTCCTTAAATCACTTCCCGATTTCTTGACTAAACATGTTTATGACAGCTACTCCGGATTGTTCTGGAAGGACTTTCGTAGTTCTTGGGCTGCCTCTGAAATTGGACAGGAAGAAAACGAACCAGAGGAAAAACAATCCTGTTTCACTAATGCAAGGAATTTTCTTGGACATAAAAGAATAAGCTCATTCGTGCTTAATCATAATCCTAGGTCTGTAGTTCTGGGTCTTCTCTTTTTTTTTTTTACAATACTTCCCCTCCTGTTTCTGAATTCTTTCTTTTTTCCCTCTGTCGATTCCCCCTGGGATTTATCTATTTGTGAAAGCCTGAACTCTATATCCGGGCAGGGCGGATTCATCCAACACATTTCTGCTCCTATTTTGTGCAGCAGTCAGAAATTCATTTGAAGTGTATAAGGCAGAGGTCTGCAACCTTAAACAGTACCAAGAGACCATTTGGACCCGTTTCCCACAGAAAAGAAAACACCGGCAGCCACAAAAACCCTTCCCTTGCCTGACTATTTCTTGAGCGGCTACAAAACTAGCATATGTAGTTGAATTAAATGTTCTGTTTTCTTCTGAAACTTTTATTTTCTTGGATTTATCCATGGTTGGCCTACCGGGGGTTGAGAAGCTCAGTAAATCGCATGCCAGCGGGCGTTACACATTGGCGGTTGTGACATATATTTTGAGTGACAGGGAACCGCAGCAGAGGAGTGAAAGAGCCACATGCAGCTCCAGAGCTGCAGGTTGCTGACCCATAGTCTACACTAATGCTACATAAAAACTCATGATGGAACATATATTAGTTGTTGCATCTGGCTCTTATATACCTCAAGAAAGATTGAAAGTAAGAGACAGTAATTTCTAATGTGTTTGCTGTCTCCACTATTTTTGAATCATCTGCAAGTTTTATAATTGTATTTTCTGCATCTTCATCCAAGTATTTTATAAATAAGTTGAAGAGCACAGGGCCTAATGGAGCCCTGCAATATGCCACTTGACATTTTGCTCCAGGTTGACATGGAACTATTGAAGGCTAATTGGGGATATTTTTCAACCAGCTCTGTATTCATCAGATGGTAGCATAGTCCAGCCCACATACTCTATTTTTTTAAAAAGAATTTCATGGAGGACTTTGTCAAAAGCTTTTCTCAAAGGAAGATACACTATGTTCACCACATTCTCATGGTCAAGTTAAATTGGTTGCTCTGTCAAGAATGGAAAGCAGGTTGGTTTGGCCTGACCTGTTCCTTATAAATCTCTGCTGACTCCCATCAAGCAATCCATTCTTCTATACATAGTCACAAATTGACATCTTAATCATATATTCCATAATTTTGTCTAGTATTCTCTACAACAGGATATTGAAATTGGATATCCTGTGGTCAAGTATGTATGCATGATTGTGCTCAAATGTCCCTTTCGTGAAAACTCAAAGTTCTTCCCAGAAGTTCTGCTGCATTTACTCCTTCTACCAGCTATTTCCTGTTAGTAGGATCAAATATAGGAGAACAAATCCTCTTAACTTTTCTTCAGTTTTTTGGGGAAATGAACCAATCAACAAGAACACTAAGAAATTGCTAGAGATTTTGCACTGTTCGCCAAGCTATTTTTCAAACAAATCTGGGCAAATGATGACAGACCAACCAATTATTATTAAGTCTGTCATCTCTAAAAATTCTGGAATCCAGACCAAAATTCTGGCATCTGATATTAAAAATGTTTTTCTTTCTTTATAGTTGACTCTCATGCTCAAATTCTTGAACCTGAATATATTTGTGCACTCTCTTTATATATAATGTCCTGCTCTTTGTCTTTTGACTATTATATTCATTTTGTACAAACTATATCCTTATTTATTTCTCAAGATTATGTAGTCCATTCATAATCTTCATCACATCCGTTTCAATAATGCCCACTAAACAATACTGGCCTTTCTACATTAAGACTTCTAGTTTTTCCTGTTATTCTTTATAATCTGTTTGTTTATTGTACAGGACTCTGGAATCCTTTGGTCATATAACTTTCTTATCCCTTTTTGAATTTACCATTTAGTACTCAGTGCTTTCCTGCCTTATATATCCCTAACAACCAGATCCAGTACCATATTCTGGACTCTCTTCTCCCTCCCTCAAATTAAAAATTTCCAGATCAGGGACTTTTGAAAACAATTATTTCCCATTTACAGGAGTCTGTAACCTTAAACATTCAAAGAGCCATTTGGACCCGTTTACCACAGAAAAGAAAGCATCAGGAGCCATAAAATCTGGGTGGGCTTGGACAACTCAATGTCACTCACTCCCACCCAGTCACGACCCCCCAGCCATACCTACCCAGGTTTTGTGGCTTCCGGTGTTTTCTTTTCTGTGGGAAACAAGTATCTTTCTCTCTGTCTCTCTCTCGTGTGTTTCCTC
This sequence comes from Pseudoxenodon macrops, assembly GCA_032467955.1. NCBI lineage: Eukaryota > Metazoa > Chordata > Lepidosauria > Squamata > Pseudoxenodontidae > Pseudoxenodon > Pseudoxenodon macrops. The sequence goes on from JANHFT010009459.1 coordinate 31,245, forward strand.
TTGAACCATTTCCAAAAACAGGCGAGGATTGGTTTTTATTTTTATTTTATTTTTTATTTTTTGCTGATGTTGTTTTTCTTCTTCGGCTCTTCTGTTTTGCTTTTCTGTTGGCTCCATCTGCACCAACAATACTGGCTGCTAACACATAATATTAACGTGAGTCTTGAGACATAGGTTCTTTCCTCCACCTCAGAAATTCATTAGCCTCTGAAGTCACAAAGGTGTTTATTTCTAAAAGCAACTGCTTGTTGAAAGAAATCTCATACTTATAGGTGTGCTAGCTTGAGCTCTTGGAAACAGGCTTCAATGAAGTTAATATATTGACAGTCCTCAAAATTCTTCCCAAAAGAATTATTTACAAAAATTCTTTACAAAAAGTAAACATTATACTGTTTTCCATCATTGCCCCTTCTTCTCCTAAGGAATAGAAAAGCAGAACTTGAAATTTGCTTCTCAATCAGAATCCCCATATGCTCACATATAGCAAGGAAATATTAGCAATCAAAGTTCGGTAAGATTTGGGAAGAATCACAGTTTTTGACAATCATCTTCTGAACCATGACTTCTTGATAATTTTATATCTATTGGCTACCAACTTTCAAAACACAACAAACATACTTACTTGAAGAATAGTTTATGCTGTTAAGATAGCCTACAAATATTAAGTTGAAAAAAATCTAGCATACAGCTGAAACTTTGCATGTAATGTATCTGGGCAATGTACACCTTATTTATCCTTGTACTTTTTTATTGCAGCAAATTCAGTCTTCAAGATCACTCTCTCTTCAGAAGCCTGCTGATAAAGACATGCAGCATAATATATAAGTGCTACATATAGGAGCAATTAAGTAAATGAGCTAGAAGTTCAAAAGACATATACTTAAAATCCAAATCCATCCAGTAGTGAAAGAATATGAATTATTTATTTCCTTTTAATAATGTGTTATGGTTTGTGCAAAGTCAGGCACTATATAAATCAAGGTAAAGCTTTCCTAACTCTACAAAGCATCAGAGTCTTATCGTGCAAAAAAAAAAATATCCTACTTTATGTTGCAGTACAAATGCTAATTATAGAACTAAAAACAAACTGTGTCTCCTATTTCATTTTAACCATGCACTATGCTTGCATACATTATTGAATGCCTCTGTATTTTAAAGCATCCAGACAACCAGCAGGCGCTTGAGTCTGCTAAAGTAGTAACATTATTTTGGTTGAAAGTACTGCTACACTGTCTGGGGCTGAATAAAGGATGCCAGCTCACACAATAATGAACAATTTATGATGCAGCTGTGAAGATGTTTTGATTGGTGTATACACAAAATGTGGCAGCTGGGTAGATTGTCAATTACAAAATGCATCAATTTTCCTCATCATTATAGAATTATTATGCCTCACTGGAAAATATTCTAATAACTTCAAAGTATCAGTAATTCTCAAGAGGAAAGATAGATCACCCAGTAAAAGTACTTTTCGCCAGAACCAAAGTATTCATTATAATATTTTGGTAGTAAACTACTCTGGCGATAGCTAACTTTGGATCTTATAGAATTCCAGCATCTCAAATTACTGGCTTTGAAAGACGTGAAATAAGTTGGGAGACAAGGTTCATGCTAAATTATATACAGTATATCTGCTATGACTGGAATAGTTGTAACCCTCTAGGTAGCCATTATGATGAGAAAACAGCTTATTTAACTCTCAAAGCTGTCTGAATTTTCTTTTGTCCTCTCAATAGCACCTACTTTTCTTCTTCCATTCTATTCTATAAAAGGAACCACTGCTTTACATTATTGCTTCCCAATTTTTTTTCTTTCCCAAAACTGTTTACCAGAAAGGCTTATCAAATTTCAAGGACTGGCCATAAGTACCTCCTTGCAGCGCCATATTAATTTCACTGAACCAAAAGTCCTATCTCAAAGGCTACCCGTATTATAAAAACAGTATCCCTGAATGATCTTTAATGTCACTTCAACAAGTTACCTTTCATTATTTTATTGAATTTCATTTTATTAAGAGTGCTATGGGAGATTTTTGAATAGATTTTAATATATGCTCAATAAGTCAATTTAAATGTTCCTGTTGTGATGGGTTAATAGGTACCCAAAGAAAAATGACTTTTACCCAAGTTTGGGCAGCACTGCCTTACATAAAAGTCAAGTCATATTTTGCATGATTTTGCTAATCACTCAATTCAGTTTTGATCATACTTGCCTTTGCCATTTTAAAATAACAGAGTCTAGTGCAGTGATGGCTAACTTTTTCTGGACTGAGTGCCAAAGTGCACATGCGCAAATGCGGATGTGTTTGCCTAAACCCCCAAAATGCAATGCACGTGTGGCTCCCAGCATGTTCCCCGCACCCGTACATGCCCCAGCCATCATGCATGCACACGCACCCCATGCATGTGCCCCATCACGTGCATACGTACACGGGGCCCCGGATATGCGTAGCCCCCGCACGTGCCTCCACCAAACGCACTCTACCTCCTGTGAATCACTGGTCTAGTGGCTGTTTGATCAATTTTGTGAAAACTCCACAATTATATTCACAGCTGTTACAGGAAGGGTAATATCTCTGTGTTAAGTAAACCCTGTCCACATCTCCAACACTTTGATAAGCTGTTTTTTAATCTAATGATAGGTTTTAGTACCATGAAAATTGCTTCTAAAATATAATACAGCATCCCCCAACCTATCAAATACCGCATGAATTGTAAATGTAATACACTTGTGTTCTAGCAATTATATTGCCAATTTTTATATATGTATAGGGTATGTTGTAGGCAACATATTTAAGCCTAAGAACCTGGCTGGTACTCCAAGAGCTTAAAGAGTGTTATTTATGAAGTGCACGCACTTATTTGAAGTACAGCGATTTATATTCTATATAGTCTCTCTGCCTGAGATTAAAATAAATACCAGTGGAAGGAGGACTTCACCAAAATAACTAAAATGCCTGGGAATGATCCCTCTCTTTTTAAATTGCAAAAGAAATGGCAAATGTAAGTATAATTCAAATTGAATTACTAATTTACTCTAGTTCCTGTTTATATTTCAGCTCTATTATAAATCATTGATGTATGTTTACTATTACACACTATAGTTTGCTTTAAATTTGACTTTTAAGCACACACCTTCCAACATTCAGATCAACTGAACAATGGGTCCTTATCCTATAAATTATTTTAAAGGGTGCACATAAGCAGTACACTATACTGTATTGCACACCAACAATGATCCAATACCAATTTCACAGCACTTATTTTTCTATTCTATGATTTTTCTGTCCACTTTATGACTTATCTTCCAATTTGTCCATTTCTTGCTCTCTTGATCCCTCTTCCCTTCCCCCTCCCTCTTTCCTGTGTCCATTCTGTAAATTGTACACTCAGCTCTAGGCAACTTTCCAATGCAAAGCAAGTAACAACCACATTCAATTTAACATTTCTCTGTTCTCTCCCTCCCTGCCTCCGAGTGTGTGTGTTTGTCTGTGTGTGTGAGGGGGGGGGAGAGAGAGAGAGAGAGAGACCGTGTGCATGTGTGTCACACAAATGGAATTTATATTCCATTTAATATAAATTAAATTTATATTAAAATTATAGTAAGAGGCGTGCATAAGCGCACCAACATGCCTACCATCCCTGTCCTGATGTCCCCATATATTCGAAACCATCTATGTATTCATAACCATGTTTATACATTTTATATATTTCTGTAATCTTATATATGCTTGACAAAATGAATAAAATAAATTAATTAATTAACTCTCCTGGGCATCATTCTATTACTACTTTTGCCTTGGAAATATGAGCAAACTAGATTCTCCTATGGCACTTGCTGATGCTGCCATCTGCCCATGGAGACTGATTGTTCTGTCTCTCCTTTCAAGAGTTCCTGTAGCATAACACCCTCAATTTTTCACACCATTTGGCTTCCATTTAACAGCTTCCTCTAGAAGCATGTTTACTAGCATCTGGAACACACAATCAATCGCCAATACGCACAGCCATCCTTTGTAAGCAATAACTCTCTGAAATAGTCTGCTTTTATTTCACTAGTCTGTTCTCTCATTTTTAAACAACTCATATTTCCATGCAGTAATTTCTCAGTTATAAGGTCTCAGCACCAAAATGTTTCTTCGGGTTTTTTTCCACAGTTCCACATAAACTGACCTAAGTTAATCATAGCCACTCTCAAATGCATTTAAAATTCAGTTTTTATTTCACCTTTATTTTACTTACACCTTTTATATGCTTTTCTCTCAACATTGGTGAAACAATTTTTTAAAGTGAAAAATTTAAAAATGTAGCTGAATTGACAAATATTCTCTTTTGCTCCAGATCTCTCTCTCTCTCTCTCTCTCTCTCTCTCTCTCTCTCTCTCTCTCTCTCTCTCTCTCCCTCCCTTCCCTCTGGCTTATATAGTATGAGGCAGTCTGGATTCAACACAACAAAGTTCTTTGCAACATGGGTCTCTTGATGAAGCAAAGAAGCAACACGCTTTAGGGTTGGTTCCTTTGAGCCAGCCTTCACTTCTAATGCATGGGCCAATCCCAAATGTATGAATGAGTCACAGCAATTTTCTTAGTAATACTGTTTGAAATGGCTTGCCATTTCCTTCTTCCTAGATTTGACAGAGAATGACTGACCCAAATCATCCAGCTAGCTTCATGCCTTAGGCAGGCATGGTCTTATAGTTTACGGCACAGTGTCTTTCATCACTCCACCCAACTAGCTCTTAGATCCTGTTTAAGCATAAACAAAAACCTCTTCCAGCAATTGCAAGTATTGGTAGATACCTCACAAGAGGTAAATAATATATTACAAGGCTAACTGGGATTCTTTTCAACTTGTAAAGGTTAAGTAAGTGGATGGGACACTTTCTTTTTTGTTGCCATTTGTGTGGTATGTGTCAGGTATGAATACATTCATACCTGACCTACTAGGCCAGGAAAGATGTGCTCAACTGGATTTGAGAGGGGGATAATGCTTCCTTAAGGAGGGTGCTGTGCTTTCTACCTTGAAGGAAAAAATGATGAAACCCTCTTGAAGACACCATATCTTGGATAGCTACTCTAGATACCCATCACATAATTTTTTTATCTTCCTTTCTAGGGGAAGGTTTTTGACAAAATGTAAATCACTGTATCTTTGTTATTCTTCAGTCCTGAATTTTGTCTGTTTATGTGTCTGTCTATGTGTCTGTCTGTCTGTCTGTGTGCCCTTTTTTCTAAGTTATTTTTTTAGTTCAGGCTACCTTGCTCCTGTTCCTAACTCTGGGATCATATATTGGTTTTCTCAGATAAGCTTTGGCAAAATCCTCTAAGAACTACTAGGTAAAATGTCGTAAGAGTCAGTTCCTCACAGATGAGGAGAAACCCAAGCCTGGAAAACTCAAGAACAGAATTCTTAATAAATATATAGATTTATGTATGTTACATATTTGTGTAATGTTTCACTTCCAATAAGCTCTTGGTTTACTTGATGTCGATTTAATAGATTTTGATATAATAGACATATTTTATTCATATACTGCCAGCATTTCATGTATATGTTTTCCAAAGTAGTCCAGACTATTTATGTTATCTCCCTCAGTTTTCACCATTTGCATCAACTCATGACATTTGACACAATAATACAAATGCTATTATTTGAATTATACAAATTATGTAAATGATGCAAATGATGTATTTCAAGGTTGAATGAGCATTCAGGAATAATGTAATGATCTCTGAAACTGAGGGTTTGATGTAAGTAGTCCTCAACTTACAACCATTTGCTTAATGACCATTCAAAGTTACAATGGCACTGAAAAAAAGCGACTTATGGCCATTTTTCACACTTACAACCATTGCATCATTCCCATGCTCATGTGATAAAAATTTGGATGCTTGGCAGCTAGTTCATATTTATGACAGTTGCATGTGATCAACTTCTGCGATCTTTTGACAAGCAAAGTCAGAGAGGAAGCCAGATTCACTTAACAACCATGTTACCTACTTAACAACTGCAGTGATTCACTTGGCAAGAAAAGTCACAAAATGGGACAAAATTCATTTAACAACTGTCTCACATAGCAACAGAAACTTTGAGCTCAATTGTTGTCATACGTTGAAGAGTACCTGCACTGTATTTCAAATCTTAGCTTTAGTATATGCAGGGAAACCGCAACAGAAGATATTAACAATCAACTTGGCCAATAACAGTGAAGATAGTCTGCCAGATATCTTGACCTCAAGTTGTTTAGAGTCATATATATTTGAAGAACAGAATCTTGAATCTGGATCAATAGTCAGTTGACATCCAGAAATGTCATTAGCTTTGGGTGATGAAGCCCTTTAGGACTGAAGAAAACTGGCAGTTGTCCAGAGCTTCATTATCTGTAGAGACATTGCAGGAAGACAAGATCATGGCTGGAGCTACAGTAAACTACAATTTATAGTAATTAAAATTAAAAAAACCAGTCTGGTTTTGGTTAGTTTTGGTTGTTCAAGAGATAAAAACAGAAGAAAATAGGAAAACTTAAAATTGCCAGTTGCATTCAACTGATCTAGTCCAGCATGATGCATAAATTCAATAATAGCACCCACAGAAACAGCAAATATCGATTTAAAAGAAGGTGAAGGAAAGGAAGAGGATGAAATATGATACGCAGGTGCTTCTGGGGTCTCTTTTGATATTTTTGTGAAAATTCCATGCACATCTGTTTGGTTTTCACTCTGATAATTTTCCCCCAATTCAGATTTGACTGTTTCCTGCTCGGTGATTAATCACTTGGCAGTTGACAAAAGAGCCTGAGACTTTCTATCTCAGCAGAAGCATCTATCGATTTAATTTGCAAGTTTGCATTGTAGAGAAATTTAGCTTTCAGAACACTATTTTCCAGTTTCCCATAACCCTGTGCCTTTTCTACTAAGTCTTTTATTCCCAGTGTGCAATTATATGTGTGAGGTGCATTTTAAATTTTTTTATAGATCTAGGATAGGTCAGATCAGCAGTGAAATCTACTTACCTTCCCTACCGGTTCGGAAACGCACAATTCGCGCAAGCCTGCATCATACATGCTTTGCAAAAAAAACCAGGAAATTGTGACATTTGGGCGGGTGGGCGGAGCCTCTCGCTATGGCCTCTACCAGTTCTCCGAACCAGCAGCAGGCACCGCTACCTACTCACCCGAACCGGACCGAGTAGCTTTCACCACTGGATCAGATGAAGGAACTATAAAAAGACAGCTTGCTTGTTGCTTGTTGTCAACTATAAAGCCTCCTCTTAACATCATCTTGGCATTCACACAGCAAGTTTCATTTCATGAGGAAGGAACAACGTCATGCCCCTTCTCATGCTGTTGTGACTTAATAGAATTTGCTTAATCACTTGCGTCTACAGTTTATTTCTGTGTAAGTCATAGTTGAGAAAAAATATATATTGGCTGTTGCATTTATAGTCTATCACTGCTGATTCAGATTTATACAGCTGGGTTTTTTTTTTAATGTACTGCATGCATTTTTAAAAAACATTCCGGTCTGTTATTCTTAACTCATTGTGGTGTCAGACATATATAAAGACATCTTTGGAAGAACATTGAGAGAATGTGACCACAACATTTGAAGGAATTGCTTCCTAAGCTTTTAAAAATGACAGCTCAGATTTTGCATGTTGATGAAGTTACAATTTTATGAGGAAATTGATGTACCATACGAAACATTTGAAAATAATTATGCACCATATCCTGTATGAGATCTTTTTTACAAGAAAACAAAGTGAAGGACAAAATATAGATTGAAATTTATTTGGTTTAAAACTTTTAGCGCAGACTTGTGTATTCAAAATATTACTATTATCCTTTCATCAAGATCTCTACTGTGTGTGGAATAAGATGAGAGAGAATAAGTTTATGAGAAAAAATATTTTAACATCAGAGTTTAGAACACTATTCAATTGGATTTCAATCCACAGGTATCTCCTGAGAGTTGTGTCCCTAGAATGGCGCCAATTGCACTAAGAATAATATTTGAAAAAGAACTTAAATGAATGAAACAATAGGGATTAAACCAAAAGTAGAGAATGTAATAGTATCAATAAATTCATTAAATTCTATAATAATAATAATGGGGAAATAGGAGCCACCAGGCTAGACTGGGAGACCATGAGTTCTTAGGCACAAAGTAAGCTGGATGATCTTCAGCCAGTCACTCTCTCTCAGCCCTAAGACATAGGCAATTGCAAATCACACTTCTGAAAAGAAAACTGCAGGGATTTGTTCAAACAGTTTCCAGGAATGAAAAACTGACTCAAGGCAACCTCCAAAAAAAGAGAACAAATATGAATTTATCTGGATTTGAGCAATTTTAATTAAACTATTTTGACAATCAATTGCCAATTATTGATAAAATTACGGTAGAAGAAAAGGCAGAATCTGGGTGTGGAGTCAAGAGAGGAATCAGTCGGGAGTTGTTACATACCCACAAGTGATCCAAGTCCAACACGCCCCCCCCCATTGAATTCCATTAGCTTTTATCTAGCACCAGTTAATGCTGACAGTTAGTTGACTGGATTATTGTGTATAGGCTTGAGCAATAAATATTAACTGGAACTTAATCTGTGGTCCTGATTCTTTGTGTCTGACAATTACTAGTAATTTAATGGCTAGAACTGGGAGCTAATTGTGGATTTTGCCAGATTTGATTATATGAAAGTAATTAGAAGCATTTAAACTTTTATTTTGCAGCCACAGATTTAAGCAATTATTGCTGGACATTTCTTCTACATTTCAAAAGAGGAATTTGAGTCAGCATGTGCTGATTTTACAGGGCATATAATGATACTATTTAAGCTATCTCTGATATACAATTGAAGGATGTCAAATCTGTATTGTTGGATAAAATTAGGCAGTATATTGTTTTGGATATAACCCTTGACAGTGAGTCATAGATTAAATTGTAATTTCACCCAGATAGCTGTACCAGATAGCTGTACCATGCAATACTTGCCACAAATTTTCAAGACCCAGCTTTCTCAAGAATCACAGAAAGAGACTACAAAGGTGAAAAATTAACAAAAATCCAGGTGTAGATAAAGGAAAGGAAATCAGTTAAATCTCCATTCTCTGCTCTAAAAATTTATTAAAATTCTCCTCTGATTTTAAAAAAAAATCACATCTGTAGTTGTAGTTTACTTTTTTCTTCTTCTTTCAGGGCCAGTCTAATGAAATTAGAAATTATAACTAGAGCATTTTTTTTTCTTGATCCATTTATAATTATTTAAAGACCAATAGAATTTTAAAAATTGCATGCTCCCTTCCATTTTAAGATTGCTGAAAATATCACACCAGGCTTAAAGCCAGCTATGCTTCTGTCCTACTATTTATATCACTATGAATGTACAAAAGAAAGGGCGGTCATTTTTAAGTAAAATGAACATTCTAGCTAGCATAGCTGCTACATTGACCAATTTGTTAACAAATTTTCATAGCAGATTTTCTGCCTTTCAGACACACAACAGGTCACTGTTAAATCCAAGGGTGGGGCCTGTTACAATGACAGATTGTTCCTATTTTAGTTCACTGGCTGGAAAGATGGGAGAATCAAAGCAGGCGTGGGTTGCTCTTACCTTCCCTACCAGTTCGGGTTGTGTCGGAAGTACACTCGCGCCCCGTTGCATCCAGGTAAAAACTCTCTGTGCATGCGCAGAAGGCTTTGCGCATTCGCAGAGGGTTCTTTTCCAGCCACTTTCGAGCTGAAGGACTGATTTCCAGCCGAAGGACCGGTTTGGGGGCGTAGCTGGCCGGCTGTCATTGCCAGTTCGGAGAGCAGGGTCAAATTTGCGCCACCAGTTCAACTGAACCGGTCGGAACTGGCAGCAACCCACCACTGAATCAAAGTACAGATAGTTCTTGATTTACAACAGTTTGTATAGTGACCGTTCAAAGTTATACCATTACTGGAAAAAATGACTTATGACCATTATTCACACTTACGTCCATTGTGGCCTCCCCATGGTGATGTGATCAAAATTCAGATGCTTGACAAATGACTCACGTTTATCATGGTTGCAGTGTCCCAGGGTCATGTGATCACGTTTTGCAACATTCTGACAATGGGGAAACCATATTCACTCAACAGCCATGTTATTAGCTCGACAACTGAAGTGATTCACTTAACAACTCTGGCAAGAAAGGTCGTAAAATGGAGCAAAACTCATTTCACAAACCTCTCACTTAGCAACATACATTTTGGACTCAATTGTGATCGTAAGTTGAGGACTACCTGTATATTAGGATAAAAGATGGCTAATCTGGGAGTGGAAGGGTGGTTGTGTTCTATGCTAATTCAGTAATCCCATGCATTTCTTATTTATTTTATACCTTTCTCCTAGTTGTACTTTTTTTTTCCTTTTGGGGGGGGTTTCACAAAGCCCAAACCTCTTTCCGAAGCGTTACAAATACTTAAACCTGGAGGACAAATCATTACTGTATGGAAAGCTGAGCTGAACTTCACTTCATTTGATATTAACCCAGCTTAATTGGAGAGTGAACATATTTACTTCAAAGAAAATAAGCACCCCTCTGGCTTGCAGTTCTCAACTGGTGGAGAGCAACTTTCCAATTCAAACTGTTATTAAACCAATGTAATCTTGGAATAATTGTGGCAGTCTTCCGCAAGAGATTTTTCTGCACTTTTAAATGTTCAATTCCCATTTCCTCAGCTGAAGATGAAGCCAAATTAAGAAATCCCCTTCTGGATTTCAATCACTTCCTTGGCTTGGTGTTCTGCCCAATCTAAATTTACCAAAACCTCCAGTTTGGTAGATTCCCCTGAATCTTTATCCCTCTTGGATCGATTAAAAGAAAAAGAAAACACCAAAGTTCATTATTTTGCCAGTCTCTTAAAACAGAAAAAATATATAAATAATATAATTTATCTTAAATAAATAAATAAATAAATAAATAAATAAATAAATAAATAAATAAATAAATAAATAAATAAATAAATAAATAA
>JANHFT010009460.1:6080-16333 GCA_032467955.1 Pseudoxenodon macrops
CACTGCTGGCTCATATTTAAATGGTTGTTCACTAGGACTCCAAGATCCCTCTCACAGTTACTACTGTTGAGCAAGGTGCCACATATACTCTACCTGTGCATTTTGTTTTTCCTTGCCTAAATGTAGAACCTTACTTTCTTCACCATTGAATTTCATTTTGTTAGATAGCGCCCAATGTTCAAGTCTGTCAAGATCCTTCTGTATCTTAAGAGGGCATCAGGTTGGAAAGGGCTGCATAATACCGATGCCAAGAGTTTCCGGTTTCAGCATAATCTGCAGTCCCTCAATGCATTTTATAACTGCTGATTTCATAATTTTTGAAAGGTCTCCTATCATCCCTTGTGAATACTAATGATATAAGCCTTTGTTCTCAAGGTTCATACATAGGATACAATACGTGCATATATTGGAACAAGTGTGAAGGGCAGAACGTACTTAGATCTCAACCCTTTCTTTTAAAATATGCACAAACGGTGATCAAGAAAATTACATGCCTTTCAAAGAAAAACTAATCACACAAATTATTCATGGCTATGTCTGATGTGGTCTGAATGTGTTCCGGAAAAACAAAACAAAAAACTGTTGCATGAGAAAAGCAGACAACTAGCAATTTAAAAAAAAAATCACATTGGTTATTATGATATGGAGTCTCCAGCGCAGTGTTTCTCAACCTTGGCAACTTTAAGAGAGGTGGAATTCGATTTCCAGAATTTCTCAGCTCAGCTCAGCATGATTCTGCCTCCGACCTCCGTGTGAAGTCTGTGTGATGAAGGCTAGAAGGCAGAGCTTTTTTTTTTTGAAGGAGCCTCTATACCAAAGTTTCTCAACTCTGTCAGCTGGAAGATGTGTGGACTTCAGATCCCCGAATTCCCCAGCCAGTGTTGAAGAATTGAAATCCACCTAATGTAAAGTTGCCAAAGTTTGAGAAACATTGCTGTAGTGAGAATATTATATATTTGCAGGTGCACCTGTGGTCAGTAATACCACTGCGCTCACCAGTGGCAGATTAAGGCTCACTGGTGCCCTCAGCACTGACAAATCTTGGTGCTGCAAGATTCAATTTTTATCAATTTCTTTTTACAAATCTTCATTGAGTTTTTTCCCCCGCTCAACTTTGTGGTGCCCCCTTTGGGCCTGTTGCCTTAAGCACCTGCTTAGGCTGCTTAATGGTTAATACACCACTGTGCGCTCCAATTGTGCTAAAGAGACAAATAATCTCTCCCAGTGATATTTATAATTTTGAGTACAACCGTCCAAGCTTTCAGAAGAGGAGATCCTATTTGAATGCAACTCTGCTAATTTGGTTTCCTGATATTTTCCTGACGTCAATTCAGAACATAGGCAAGATTAGCTACTACTTTGGACTAGCTTCTCAATATTTTCACCTGTTTCGTGATGTTACTATGAGCTGAAATGAAAAATGCTTTAAGGCTGTAGATTCACAACAAAAAAGTTGACATTTGGGCACGGCCTTCCTTCAGCCTCTTACAAACTAATAGTCACCTGAAACTGGTCCATTTGTCACTTTGAATATTCCTAAATTGTTGACCACGGTCTTCTATCAAAAGAATGGCAGACGAGATGCATAATAGGGTAATTTGGTGCTGTCACGTCAGACTGACAGGAAGAAAACAGAGAGCATTTTCAGTAAATGTGCACACTTCTGCCACTCTCTGTGCTATTTTTCTCAAATGTGTCATCTTCTGGGCTATCTGATTTACAGAACAAGAAACATAAATCGTGCAAAACATGTTTATTAAAATTATGTTGCCATTCAAAATACTACTAATTATATTCTTGATAAAATTTATATTCTTCATCAAGGTGAGATTTTAAAGGGAAAAATGATATATAGCAGTAAAGATCCATTAGGAGGGGAAATCATAATTGCTGTTATAATTTATTTTTGTCGCATTTTACTACCAGATTAGAAAGAAAAAGCTGAGTGCTAATTAGCAATTATGGTTGCTCAGAGCTAGATATGATTTAGGCCCCCCCCTAAAACAGTGACATAATTCAAGGGCAAAAATCTGCAAATCTAGATGATATTGGCTAATTAAACACCTCCTATTGCGAAACACCTACTCAGCACTGCTGAACACCTTCCTTGGTTGCTTCTGACCAGGCAAATGATGGGTAAAACTTAACCAAACAGAATTTCAGATTAGCACTGTAGGCAGATCTGCTTTGTATTTTCTAGGCTGCTGGCACATTGCCACCTACCATCCTCAAACATTTCAATCACAAAGAAGGGGAATTAAATCCTGAGGCTGCAATCCAGGGAGAATACTTTTTCCTCATGCAAGATCCATTTAAATTAATGGGGGGGCCATGTGGCAGTTTTCTTGAACCACTCTGTGCATTTTGATAGAGATATACAGGAGAACCGCTCCCTGCATTCTGACCTAAAGTCTCTCTATTCCTGGGATATTTAGAGTGCTACTTGGCCTTTAGAGCTTGTAAATGATTCAAGATAAAATGATTCACAAGGAGAAGAACCTTGACTGTGTTCAGATATTGCTGTTAGCATAAATGGAGTTTGTTGGAGTGTAGCTTAACATGATATATGAACTGACCACTGTAAGTTATTCAATAAAACATGCTTAACACCAAGCGGGTAGTAATTTGCAAATTTACTAATTCAGAGCGTCCACAACTCTGCTGCAATAAATAAACAATCACTGGGCGGCAGCAAAGAGTTACATAAAAACACCTAACTTTTTACCATGGTATGGTGATTGTCCAGGTTTTTGCAGTTCTGATAAAGTGGCCTTCCATTGATCCCATTGATTGGATAGCTATTTGTCTGGAATGGTATAGGGCAGGGGTGTCAAACTCAAAGCCCGGATCCTGGATTCGGCCTGTGCGCCTGGCTGGTGGGTCTGCCTGGAAACAATGGAGGATCAGGCAGCAGTGCCTCTCCCAGCAAAAACAGAACTCCATTTTCACTAGCAGAGGGTTGCAGGAAGCCATTGCAGCCAAAAACGGAGCTCGGGAGTCCGTTTTCGTTTGCAGAGTGTTCTGCTCCCAACAGGCGCCCCTGACACGAGTGATGTTGAGCCGGCTATGCCCACCAAGTCTACACCCCCCCCAAAGATCAAACACAACCCTGATGCAGCCGTCAATGAAATCGAGTTTGACACTCCTGGTGTAGGGTCTCCTTGTTAGGCAGTGGGTTGGACTAAAAGACGTCCAGGGTCCTTTCCAACTCTTTCCAACGTTATTCTGCATTCATAGATAGCCAAATTATGGTCTACTAAACCAATTCAATTGGTTGGGTCATCATTTTCTTTATATAGCCAATTCATTGTCTTCTGTGGCAGCAATAGGTTGGGTTATCAAGCAATAATTTATTTGGGTGTTATGCAAAACCTGGCTATTGTATCAACACGTGCTAATCATAGCATCATGTCTTACTGAAGAACTTCCCTTGCAAAACCCATTTTTGTCTCTACAGATGTAGAATGTAGAATAGAATAGAGCTGGAAGGGACCTTGGAGGTCTTCTAGCCCCCTGCTCAAACAGGAGAACCTATACTATTTCAGATCAGTGACTGTCTAGTCTCTTCTTAAAAATCTCCAGCGATGGGAGTGCCTATGATTTTTGAAGGTAAGCTGTTCCACTGGTTAATTGTCCTTATTGTTAGGAAGTTTCTCCTTAATTCCAGGTTGCTTCTCTCTTTGGTTAGTTTCCAACTATTGTTTCTTGTCCTGCCCTCTGGTGCTTTGTAGAATAAGACAGTTGGCCTAACATTATTATTGCAACATACATCTACTTGCAAAACCACCCTAGGTCACTAGCTTTGCCAGAATACTTAAATGAACAAAGCAAACAGAGTATTTGCGAGGCAAGACTATTAAACTAATTTAGTCCCAATGAAAGCATAGGGTTGCTACCAGTGACCTGGACTTGAAGGGGAAGCAGAGATGAGTTTCATGCAAAACAGGAGTTCCAAGAGACAAACACTGTAAACCATTAGAGTTCAAAGGGCATAACAGAGACATGGTCAAGGGTTGCAATGCAGTTAAACTCTACATAAACTGCTGCATATGAGAATCCGTTTATTCAAAAAAATACAACAATCCAGGTAGTCATTAGCTGGGATCAGATATACTGAAAACTCTCTCTCTCTTTGCTGCCATCTATGATGTTCTTGATATTTCCACTGAGGTGGATTATAGATAGTGGTGGACTATAGATAGTCCTCAACTTACAACCACAACCGACACCAAAATTTCTGTTGCTAAGCAAGGCAGTTGTTAAATGAGTCGTGTTCAATTTTACAACCGTTTTTTTGCCACAGTTGTTAAATAAATCACTGCAGTTGTTAAATGAATTGTGCAGTTGTTAATCAAATATATCTGCCCCCGTGGACTTTGCTTGTCAGAAGACATCTGGAATTGTTGCAAAGGATGATCATATGACCCTGGGACACTGCAACTGTCATAAATATGTGCTAGTTGCCAAGCTCCTGAATTTTGATCACATGACCATGGGGAATGCTCTGATGGTTGTAAGTGCTTGGACCAGTCATAAGTCTTTTTTTTAAAGTATTGTTGTAACTTTGAACAGTTGCTAAACGAACGGTTGTAAGTTGAGGACTACCTGTAACTTATATCCACTTACTTTCCCGCCTAGCATGGTCTTGAATGGCAGAGTGTGATGCTTCAAGGGCGCATGCAGTCCACTCAATGAGCTTCTCCCTGTAAATTGTTATCCACTCTTCTTTCTTGGGTGGGGGCAGGGCCACCCACAGGGCCAAAGTGCTCTTTGAAGAAAGAATTTAGAAACTGTTTTTCCCTGGTCCTTCTATAATAGCACTAGCAATTGCACTTAGGCTTATATATCCCGCTTTACAGTGCTTTTACAGCCCTCTCTAAGTGGTTTGCAGAGTCAGCCTATTGCCCCCAACAATCTGGATCCTCATTTTACCCACCTCGGAAGGATGGAAGGCTGAGTCCACCTTGAGCCTGGTGAGATTTTGAACGGCCAAACTGCAGGCAGCCAGCAGTCAGCAGGAGTAGCCTGCAGTACTTCATTCTACCATGGCTCATAATCATTTCTATCTACTCTTTACTGGAAGAAGAATGTTGCTATCATATCTTGGATGAAAAACCGGGACAGCGAAAAGGTATGTATGTATTTTGATGCATGTTTCTGCTGTGTATTTAGAAAAACCAAGCCATTAATTAAGAAAGAACATGAGTCTTTTAGAAGAATTCATAAAGAGCATGATTTTAGAAAATACCAATCTTAGTTCCACAGAGTTTGTTGAGACTGATTGGGGCTCTCCAGAGAGGTACTGTATTGTTAAACTTCAGCCTTGGTGGGTATGTACTTCACACAGTATGCTTTCCCCAAAATGCTTCCCAGGGAAGTTGAACATGTGGCAACCACATAGATAAAACTGCGCAATTGCTTAGCAGTAACAATGTAGAAGTATTGAAACTGTTTTCTATTATTATCTTCTGTGAATTTTCCCCCTTCCCCATGTGGCCTATCCTGAAATTTCCTAATGGCCTCTTATCCAAAATATTAATCATGTCTAACTTAGCTTTTTGGAGATAAGCCAAGGTTGGCTGAGTGCTGCAACAGTGAAATACTGTTGCAACAATGAAATACTGAATTTTGAAATCAATTGTTTCTTTGTGATCTAACTAATAAGCCTTCCTACAGAGTAAGCCAATTTTTAAGCAGCTGGACATTTTGCCGATGGATCACATATTATGCTGAACTGTGGTTACTTAGCCTTCTTTTCTTTTGAATAAATCATAATGGATTGGTTTCATGCAACATACTAAGCATATACCAAGGCTACCCAACAGGAGCTATATGGCCCCATGCAGAGCCCTTGATCTTTGGATCTGACTCCCAACTCAAGTTATTGTCAAATTATAATGTTGACAGTAATGTGCGAAAAAGACAAAATTACTCATTACATCAATAAAAGATAGTTATATTAATTACACTGCAATTTGTTTAATTGTCAATTGAAATGAAACGAAATGTTTGTCCTGGCTCCAACAACTAATTTGGGACTTCAGCCTCCAACACAGTGCTCAGAAGTGTGCTGTGGCCCTGGGAAAAAAATTAGGCATCTAATCTTTGCCGTAAACATGATTTATAATCTCAGACACACAAAAAAAGCCATCTTGTGGCTTATTGCAGCGTGTATATCCAGGATCTTGCCCAGGAGCAGGGGGCAAGAAGAGCAATGCCCACCTAAGAAAACAGCAGGAAGGATGTAAACTAAAATCACCAAATTGTCTCAGTATACAGAAGAATGGCATCAGTTGCCACTTTCTCTGTGGTTTCTGAATAACCTCACTTTGATTTCACTCTGCCTAGATTTCCGAAACCGTTGAATAATATGAAGAAATTCAAGTTGTATGCATATTTTAATTACAGAAATAAGAGACGACCCATTTGTGTCAGCCATATCCTCCTGTTCTCATCAGCATAAAAGGTGAGAGTGGAGGGAGAATGGAAACTAATGATGTTTTCTCTCTCTCTTATCTCCTGATTGAGCGCACTGGTCAGAACAATGACACCTCCACTCATTTAACTCTTAAATCTTTGCAATCGGCTCAAGGACATGATAGTAATCATGCTATTCAAAGCTGCAATCTTTGCTTTTGTTGAACATTACCTTTTGGTTTCTATATTTGGGGATGGAATTCCTTGGACTTTACTAAACTTTTTGGGATGCTTTGCGTGTAATTGTTAAAAGAAAGGGCAAAATGTCATGAAATAAAAAAGATCTGGGTATCTCATTAAGGCACTACTGACTAGAGTTGTGCAACATACAATGTTATAAATCTTGGTATACAAATAATAACAGCTGGGTTCAAAGAACACGCAAGCCAATACCAAGCGTATCTCATTACTATAATATGTGACATAAGGCTGTATTCATGCTGGTGTCTCTAAGCAGTTTGAGATACTTAACTAGGTATCACCTGGCTCCACCTCAACCCAAAAAGCTCATTTCACAATAAAGGCAAATTTTGCATATTTGGTGGCATAAAACGTCAAAAAGCAAACAATGTAATTGTATAAAAGTATATCCATGCAGGTAAATTGTATCTGCTATCTGAAATGTACACTTGCTTGAATGTTCCATATATGAAGAGGATTAGGGAAACCAGATAAATTAAGCACAGTGAAACACTCCTGAGTGGTAGTAACAAGTTGGTGCTAGATGCAGCTCCTCCTTTACTATGGCACATTGCTAAAGTGACTGCAACATTCTAAACACATCTGCTTACTTACAAACTAACGTAAATCATCTGGAAACAGAAGAAAAGCATCTTGACAATTGCAGGTAAAAGACATTTTTCATTTAGCTGTATCCATAATATTCTTTTCCAACAAATTACTTGTCAATCTTTCTTCCACTTAATTAAGCTAAGCCAGTCAGACAAAGTTACTGCTATTTTTCAAAGACTTCTTGCTGGTTGCCAGCTCCTTGACTTAATTTTTAAGATGGTTAATCAGGCCCTATATCCTACAAGAGTTTAATCCTGCTTGTCAAAACCTCTGATTTGTTCAGAGGTGATCTCCCCACCCTGCAAGTCAAGTGCTTACCTTGCCTAATAGACTTTTCCCTTCATATCTACCTCTATTTCCCTTTTTTGAACAGGGAGAGACATGTAAAACACCTTGATCTATAGTTCAAAGGAGTGTGTCTTGAATTTGTAGCATAGAAGCTTTCCACTGGTGTCACTCTTTTAAAAAAGGATCTTTCATTTCTCATGGAGAAAGCTTAAGACAAAAGCCTTTGTTCATGCAGTGATTTAATTTGCCCATGCTCTTTTGGCTCCCTACAGTTTCAACAACACAGTGCATTTC
Organism: Pseudoxenodon macrops; assembly: GCA_032467955.1. Taxonomy (NCBI): domain Eukaryota; kingdom Metazoa; phylum Chordata; class Lepidosauria; order Squamata; family Pseudoxenodontidae; genus Pseudoxenodon; species Pseudoxenodon macrops. Next base: position 13,932 of record JANHFT010009460.1, read on the forward strand.
TCCATAGCTGCCAATCTGTGTAGGTGGGCTGAATGTAATTATCCAGAATGGAATTTGGCCAGGATACTGGTTTGAACATTCTCCTTTTCACAAAATTTAAAAGGAGTTTGAATAAGATCAGCTTATGGCTCATGTCCATGGTTAATCAAAATTCAACCCTTTACCAACACCGTGTTGCAGGATTGTTTGGGACAATGTCTCTTCCCACCTACCCCCTGCAAAACCAACTACGGTATATCTTGAATCGGCAAAGCAATTTTCAACTTAAAAAGTTCAAGCCTCTTGACTCACCATCCATTTTATTCTATTTATAAAGCTTGAGGTGTTCATACTTAAAAGCTAGGTTTTCAGAAAATAGGGCAATTTTTCCCTCCTGAAGAACCATTCATTACATTTCTGGCATATCGGTTAACCACAATTGGTGGACTGACCATTTGTTACAGTTCTTGAATAAAATACAGCCCTTACGTCGATAAATCTTACATAAGCATTTTTAACTCTGGATTTGGAAAGGAATTTCTATGGCTTTTGCTGAAGCTCATGTCTACGGAACATGTATATGCATACATATATATATACACACACACACATACACACGGAACATGTATATAGTCCACATATATATAACACACATATATATGTGTTATATATATAACACATACAGTATATATATATATAAAACACATACAGTAGTTAAAGGAGATGTATTTGAGTGTGTGTGTGAATCTGAAGTTTACCTAGGCTCAGTTTCTTTAAAATTCGAGGTTCTAAGGTTCCCAGTTAAAATTAATTTATACTTGCTTCCTAAGTTCCTTGAACAAGCTGAAAAGAATTTTGAAAACGTCTGCTATCTTTCCAAATTTTACACTGATGTGAGAGAGGCAGGAATTGCCCCTATAGTAGATACTGTATATCTATAAATGTCATAAGGACAGGCAGCAAGTAGAGAAAGAGCTTTGTCTGAGGTGAAGAGCAGCTGCTCGTCACTAGGACAAAAAGTAAGATGTGGTGTAAGGCGCTTTCTTATACTTCTTTCTTCTGGGTGTCTTTATTTATACTCTCAGGGTACAAGCACTGTGTCTGTTTCCACATTTGTGAAAGGAGAAGGCAAAAGCATTGCTTCTAGCTTTCTCTCACGTTGCCTGCTGATCATGTCAGGAGGAAACCACGACTAAGAACCAAGATGGTCTAATTGTCACTTAAGCATACAGTCAACCTTCAATATGTCACACCCAAAGAGGCAACAGTTTAGAATTTAATGTCCAAATGTCTTCCTTGTTTCAAAGAGAGTGTGGTGTGGCAGAGTTGTGTGTTTTTGTAGTTAAAATCGGGCCTCCCGTCCCCATACAGTGCTCTTAGTCAGGAGGTTCGGCCCAAACTGAGAATTTGATTCCATGAGATGTGTGTGAGTTGAGTTGTCACACTTGTCAGACCTCCTGAGTGTCTATTGGAAGAAGAAGTGGACCATCATCTCCATCCATTTCTTTGTTATGCTTTTGGTTTTAATTATGGAATTAATTGGACTCCGTTTCTTAATTTGTTCAGTTCCAGTTGTCTCACAGCAACTAACCTCCCAGTATGTTGTAGAAATTAAACATGCCAAAGCCCCCAGGACACAGTACTTTCTCACTGTGGATAATTGAAGAACAGAATGACGCCTGGGGAAAAAGAAGGTCACTCAGGATTAGCTTGATTCAAACAGTGTCCCCATTATAAAAATTACCATCACCAGGGATGGAGAAAGGGCTCTTGTCCCTTTGTCCATGGTTTTGTCTTATAAAATATTCAACATTTCATGGCTGAATAGAAGTAGTACCGCCAAGTTTAGTTTAGGAAACAAATGCTTTTCCTCCTCCATTTTTCAAGGGAAAAAAATCTGAATGTTTTGAACACATTTTCACAATATAAAGAAAACAGATCACGTTTCATCATAAACCTTCATCAATTTTCTTCACCTGCACGAAGCAAAAAAACAGTAAGTAAATATTAATAAGTACCCTTCAGTTGAGTTCTATAAATAATGACTCCATGGACACAATCATACAGTTTGCTTCACAACAGTACGGAAATAGTTTGTTATAGCTTCCAGCCTAGTCTATAGACCTGGCATTAGCTGGTGGTCTCCCATCCAAACAATGAACTCAATTTAGCTTCAGAATTCATTTCAGGTTAGCTAAATGCTTGCACATCAACTGGTACAAGAAGCTCTCTCTCTCCCCCCCCCTCTCTCTCACTCACTCACTCACTCACTCACTCCCCCCTCTTTCTCTCCCCCTCCCTCTCTTAATATGTTGCTATCCGTTGATGCTGGAATGTTAAACAAAATAGACGAGAGTTCATGCCCTGAAACAACATAGATTGACCTGCTCAAGGATCCCATCTCTCCTTTTTGAGAATTCCTC